>VZTL01064700.1:13946-32756 GCA_013400535.1 Scopus umbretta
GCTGGAGACTTCAGGCAATGCAGAGACATAGGCATGCAAACTGGATGAATCCTGAACAGAGTGACAGCAGCAATTTGAAACTCCTATCTGTCAAATTAATACTTAAAAGGCAGAGTTCTCAGCTTTCCTGAGGTGTGTGGATCTTTGCCTTCCTGTGCAAAATTCTTCCTGCCATAAGCTCACTTTCATTCTAATATAGAATAGGGTAGTTTTAAAATTTCCTCCTAAAAGAAAAAAGTAGTGACAGAAAGACTGTCATTCAGTCTTGTTAGAATCATTTCTGCTTTACAATTTGGAAGCAGAGTCAGACTCCTTTATTGCTGAACAAATAGTGTAAAAGGGTTCCAGAGAACATTTTTCCGTAGAGAAGACAAGGCTTTGGTAAAACATACATTCTCCCTGGAGAATTTCAGCATTTTCCAATTGGTGCCTTTTATGGCATATGTTATGTATTGACACAGATTAAGTTTCCCTCCTGTCTGGAACAATGCATGCTCAGGAGGAGAGCTACTGACCTAGCAATAAGCGTGAACAGCTCATGACAAGTGGTGGAGCAGAGCTCCTGGAGGACGGCTAGCTGAAAGCAGAGCACTCCCTTCAGCTGTGCCATTCTGCCTCTCTCCTCCTCCTTCTCCTCCTCCTCCTCTCTCTCTCTTTTTTCCTACTCTCTGTCTTTCACTGTTCCACTTTCCCTAGACCCCTTGGCTTTGTTGTGCTGCATGACTGGCTAGCAGGAGGGGGATTGGCTGCTTGCCGGCTCAGGGAGCGCTTCCCCACAGCTCACCCCAACCCACCCACCCACGCCTGGTGGGTCAGGAAATGTGAGCAGGGCTGATGGAGGCGGAGAAGCAGGGCTGAAGGTTTGCACCAGCGCTGGATGTGACAGCAGGCAGCCGAGTGTTTCCCAGCTTGCGCAGTGTCGACCCCAGGTCCCGCACGGACCGGACCATGGAGGGCTGCCGCTGGACAACTGCTGGCACCCTGCTTCTGGCTTCCCTTGTCCTGGTAAATGCCATTTCTTTCCTGCACATATATATCACTTGTAGTTGATACAGTATCAGTGTGTATGTATGCGGGTGGGTATGTTTTTAATCTTTACAACTGCAGCTGGAGGGAGTTTGTTTTGAACAAATCATGTAAATCTTGCCCTCTCTAAAGTTTTGCAGGCTTGGAGCCTTGATATTGTGGGTTGCTGCAGGTAGAACCAAGAAGTTGATATTGGCATCATTTTTATAAACTTGCAGAGCAATGACCTGTGAACAGTGATTTAACTGCTTGGGATTTAGAGAAGAGCTGTTTCTCATCTCTTTAAATCAAAATATATCACACTGTAGTGTTCCTTTCCTTCCTGCCTAAGAAAAAATATTTTTCAGTTGTGCACATGCTTGGAAACCGGGTACAGCATGTGCTGAACTTTTTCCTGCAGCCAGCTTAAATGAGCTCTCATTACTGCTGTAACTCATTACAGAGACAAGTTTATACCAACTTTTGGAAGATATGTTATGTGATATCTGGTATACTTCAGGGCTGTAAAACTGATCGTTACTATATTATTTTCTTGCATACTTCCCCTGATTATCCTGATAGGATTCTCTACAGCTGAGCGCTGTGGCTCTGCTCTTTGATTGAGAATAAATGTTCCATTTTGACTCAAATTTAATTTCATAAGTATTAGCTGTGTGTTAGTGATCAGAAAATCTGCAGCAAGAATATTAATGTGCACACATTTTTGATACCATGGTCGCCTTGGCATACATGTATGTTGTCTTTTTCTGTTTATTTGATGGAATGCAGTCGTTCAAATAGCAAAGAATCTTAAAGAAATGTATGAAATTTATAGCAGCTTGCATATGCTTATTTATCTGTGTAAAACAGTCTATGGTAATCATTGTAAACTAGTCAACACATTTTTTAGTAGCCACATGGGATCTTAAACAGTGGGAAAACCCTATTTGAAATGCTTATTGAAATTATTGTATGATTTTTTAAAAAAAGCTTTTTGGATATAGTATTACTAAATACTAATTAATCACTAGAAATAAATGCTATCTGGACTGATTTTAAAGTCTTAATTTGTTTTAAAGTCTGTTTTCCATTTAAAACATGGAATTCACACAAAACGGCATAAAGTCAGCATAGATTCTCTTTCATTTATGAAAATGAGAAGTTTATAACCTGATGATTGTAATATATTATGAGCCAATCCTCCAGTAGTAATTTAGGGAATCAACAGGAGATATGACTCGACAAGATTGTGTAAGGATTGTAGGATTTGGCCCCATGTTATGCTCATACTCATAACATTTGTACTTCATTCTGCTGCTTGTGAATTAAGTTCTCAGTCCCTAATTCATGAAAATAAATAGTGCATTCTGCTGCCAACTATTATGCATTATATTCCATACTATACTAGTTTGTATTGGTATGACTTACTCTGCATCAAGAGATTTCCCCCCACCTCCCACCAAATCTCTTTGTGCCTTAAGAATAGTGGTGTGAAGCAAGCTTAACTTTCTTCTTTGAATCAGGCCATTCTTTTGCTTCTTCCACACTCAAGATCTCTCACTTGCTTTCAGCAGGAGAGTAGGTAAGCATGCAAGAATTTGACTTGTAGCTTGGATAGAGATAAAGTTGTAAGAGACCTTGGTGTGCACGTTACTACTGTAGTTTATTGCAGCATGAGGGCTACACAGGGCATGATAGAAAGCTCATGGAGGTTTTTGAGGAAAAAAAGAGGCTTGGATCAGGCCTGTGACCTGGCTATTAGCCTCATAGGTATTAGCCTTTAGTCAAGTAGGTGGCATGAGTTTCAAAACTATGACAATCAGCATTTGGTTTTATGTTTCACCTTGTATCTCTCAAAAAACCCTGTCTTGCCCACACGGAGCAACATGAGCAATCTCATGTCATGTAGCGCTCTAGTAAAACCAGCAGAAGTTCACAATTGTAAGCACTAAAGCTAGGTAACATATGCATACAGGATTAGTCTTACAATAATTTATTGCATGTTCCTATATTTTCAGCAAGACACTGTAAAGCAAAGTAGCACCTAAGCTTTGTTTGGCAACCTTGCCTCAGTAAGGAGGCTGCATAGCCCAGACAAATGCACAGCTCATGTGCATATGATTCTAAGGGGATGGACAAGCCCACAGGCAGCATCAGCAATAACCTCTCCTGTTTCTCTGTTAGCCAGCAGATGCAGTCTACTTCAGGGCAGACTGCCTGGATTGGTGTAGTAGTGAGTATAGCTTACTATTCCATCAGGGTTCTTAACCTTCTTCAGAAGAAACCATTCATTTGAATGGTGCTTGAGTAAGGTCTTTTGGGGTCAGTAATTTATTTGTTAACTGCCCTAGAACTTGCTCCATACTCTGACATCCAGTTTCCCTGGCATAAATGGGAGTTAGGTACTTTCATAGATACTTTGCAGAATTTGAGCCGTAACACTAGACGTCTGCCTTGAAAAAGTAGTATCAGACTGAAAGTAAGTTGAAAAATCAGTTTCTCTCTTTCCAGACTAAGACCAGGTATTTGGAGAATTTTGTTCATTGCTCTGTGAACCTTTGCTAGGGAAATATTAGCACACCACTTTTAAGAGAAACAAAAAGAAAGCAGGCATTCTGTTCCAAAGATAACCCTTTCTATTGGTTTAAAAATAAAAGCCTAACACAAGTAAATCAAAGTTGTCTAATTCAAAGGAAATGTGGCCAAAACCAAAACCAGCCATTGACATCTGTTCATCCTAACTTGAAGTCAAATCATTCAATGTCAGAAGTTCATTTGCATTTGTTGTTTGCACCTTTTCAACAGCTTTTTTCTAGCTCTCTTTGTTGCTATTGTGGTACTTACAGAAGTAACGCTAGGAACTGTAATAAAGTACACGTGTTTTTCTGTAGGATTCCTTTCTTTTACTGTGCTAATTGCCATGTAATTTGTACACAGAAAATAGTCAAATACAATAGTCCTTTCCTTCCAGGCTCTTTGGCATTTCATTCCCCTATTATCTAACTGGGTCTGTCTTGGATGACCAGAAGCACAATTAGCCAGTGGAATGGATATAATGTTTCTTGTTTATATCTGAATGTACAAAGCTTGACAGTTTTTCCTTTCATGTGTAGATAGGTCTACCTACTGCTGTGTGTCTGCTCCTCTGTTTCTACAACTGTAGCTGTATAGAGAGGGAATTTTCCAGTACAGAGTCCAAAGTGTGCTCATATATTTTCATGCATAGTCATCTAAATGTATAGAATAGCATTTGATCACTCTCGTTGGGTAAGGATGCACTGAAATACAGAGTTCAGCTATACAAAGCTAAGGTTTATTCATTTGAAGGAATGCAAAATTTCTTACCATTGTGGTTGGGGCCAGTGCTGCTGTATTCCAAATGTCTCATTTCTATAAAAAAACCCAATTTCTTATGTGAAGGTCTAGATGTTACGCAGTATGTATACTCATTGCTTTCTCCCTACATTGCTCTAGAATTTTGTGTTTGGACTTATTTTATTGACATCTTCCTTCAGATTTTTTTTGAAATATATAATTTCTTTACTCTTTTTCTACCAAGTGCAAAGGCTTGCATGAGCTGAACTAAGGATGTGTGATGGAATTTTTTTCTTTTGGAATTTAGTGAATGGGAGTCAGTGCTTAATATAGGCTGTTGAGCTATTGGTCTGCTTTGCCAGTGTCGGTAAAGTTAAACATGTTTTATTTTATGACTTTTGCTGGATTCATAGGTCTGGCAGAGAATAATAAAAATAAAAAAAAACATGAAATTGAACATTATGGAGCGTCTGAGGGTTAGAATATGGTCACCTGTAGTCATGGATCTGTCAGCTGGACAAACTCATACGCTCAGAACATTCATGAGTTAATGTAAAGCCTGAGTAGTCCACATGTGGAGACAAATAATTCTTTAGGAGAGGGCTATCAATCTCTCAGTGACTGAATTTTCACTGAAGCAAACAAAAACTGAATCCCTTACAACTGTGTTGTTAGCCATCCAAATATAACCTCATGGTTTCTGTTACAGTGTCGTCTCCTCAAATCTGCAAACACCACTGTTGTTTCTACTGTTTTTCGTAGCTATTTTCTTAAGCTTGTAGGAAAAGTCAGAGCTGTATGGGCAGCAATTACATGGGGAAAAAAAAAGGGAAATTGCAGTCTATTCCATGGAGGCATGTGTTCTCTCATATGAGGAAGGAAAGTAGAGTAATAAGATCATCCTTACAGAAACAATCAGAAAGCTGAAGGTAGTGAAAACCCAGTGAAAACACATCAACCACCAGAAGATATGGTATCAGGATGGGGAGCAGGAAAAGGAGAAAGAAATTATTTGTTCCAGCCAATGCCAAGGACAGTTATGAAAGAAGTCTTCCCATGTGGCAGACAGCAACTAATCAAAAGCTAGCAGGAAATGTTGAATTCCATCAGAATATCATACGTGGGTATGAACCATAACTTCTTCCTAACTGGTGTACAGGAATGGCTAACTTTTGCTTTTGGCATGTCCATCTATTTATATCAGCAGATGGACAGTAGACTTGTCTTAACAGATGGTGGGCCAGCTTTGGATATTCAAAGTCTTATAACATCCCCTAGCCCTTAATTGTATGTTCAGGTGAAATGGGGGAAGTAAGCAAGAGACATACATTTCATGGAGTGACAGAAAATCTTCTCTAGGTCCTTAACCGTGTGTAGTGTTGAACACAGACCAATAATAGTCAATGCTTAGTGCAACCGGATCATTTAGATGTCCTTCTGTCTCAGGGAATGTAAAACATTTCACCACAGGTTTGAGATTTGCTGTCATGCACATTAAGACTCACTGTATATGTTTGGACCTATTTTTTTTAATCAGCCAAAATTTTTCCTTATGCAAAGGGACAAACAGAGATGGTTGTCTATTGGGGATTATAGGTACTAGAGATACTAGAAAGATTTTAAGGTTGGTGTCATGGTTTAAAAAATGCCATTCTCAAATTCATTCATCTTTCAAGATAATTGTATGCTGTATCTGATCTCTGTTGAAGGCTCTCCCACAGTCGGATAGGGTTATCAACCTTTAAAGTTTTTGCCCTTCTTTTTCAAAGTGGCAAATACCATTCTCAGAATACTAACTCCTAATACAAACATAATGGTTCATAAGCATAGTATTAGCTGAGATTTGAGAGCAAGCTTCTCATCTATAGAAATTGATTTGCCTCTGTTAACTGCAGTAGAGCTATATTGAATTCCACCTGCTTAGGCTTTGGATTAAAATCTTTTCATTTAGTAACTTTTTATTTTGAGCTTTTATATGTGGTGTTTAGATGACATGCACAGGCACAATTAAAATACCTCCAAAAAACATTGGTCATGAATATCATCTTGTGAAACCTCTGAGTGGCAAATTTATCTTATTTTCAGCAGAACACCTTTGCTGGGTGTTGTGGGTTTGTTATGGACTGAATCTGAGTGTTCACATTGAAGACTACTGTAAGCCAGGACCTTCTCTCTGCATCACTGACAGTGAGATGTTACCGGATCAGAGATTATTGACTGCAGGTGCATTTCCAGCTTTTTTTCTTTTTTTGTCCTTTCAAGTACTCTGATTAGAATTTCATTTCACATATGACCATTTTTTTTTCCTTTTTGTTGCCAGAACCCAACTTTTCCAAATTTCTTATAAAAGTAGCTAAAGTTGTGGTGAAATTGGAAGGCAATATAGACAGGTGACTGGAGGAGGGAAAGAAGTGTGTGTACTTGTGAGATTTAATCTGATCCAAGGCAAGCAGATGTGGAAATCTTAATAGTTTTGCCACCTGTAAATTATTTGGCCACTGATTATAGGAGCAGTCCTTCTAGCTGTGTAGAGAAATAATTGGTATGCTCGCTGATTCTACAGTACATTAATTTTCACATTGTTTCCATTTTCGTCTTCACTGCCTTTATGGAATTCCTGCCAAAGCTTCAACCGTTTAGATGTTGCCCTGGGATTTCTACCTTTCAGGGACTTCTTGTAGAACAAGCTCAGCCGAGAGGGTGTCAGGGCAAAGGGAAGGGGGTGTGTGATAATGTAGGACATCCTGAAATAAATTCCAGGAGTGCTCAAGAAATGAGACAGGAAATTATATGCAACTTATAATAAATTCAAACTGTCCCATAAAATAAATATAACTCATTTTGTTTCCATATGAATGTACTGTAGGGGTGTCGAATTTCCCCTTCTAGCTTTGTTGAATATAATCTCAGTCCCTGTTTGAAGTTTCCTAGTGTATTGTTCAGATCCTGCACTATATCAACAGACCCAGAAATGAAAGGGAATAAAGGAAGCAATAAGGTCTCTTAGCATTCTGGTGCTGGCATCAGATTGGTGGATTATTTATTTACTTACTTACTTACTGGCTTATTTAAATCCCCATATTTTTTTCAGCCTGGACTGTTAAAAGCATCTGTTGTTGAGGGCAAATATAACTGTCCTTAACAAGCCCAGGGCTGTATTTTCTTTTTTCATTTTGGTATGTGGATGGATTATGATTGTAAATGTGTTTTGGATATGACATTTTCATAGTTCCTGTAACTTTTAAAAAAGAGAGAGTGGGGGATTTTCAAGTTACTGTGGTATTGCCAATATGTTCCTTAAAGGTCTATCCAGGGCCATATTTTACAGATTAAAGATCTGAATTAGCTGAAGGGGAGAGGGAAGTAATTCACTTCTGAATTAAAAACTTGAGCTTCCACAGCTTGAATTGTAAGACTCTGCTTTGCTAATACAAACTTAATGGTCTTGCATTCTCTCATGGGCTCAGCCACCCAACAGTGCTGGTGAGCACCAGGGCAAGGAGGAGTGCGTTATTACATCTTACCAGAGTTGAAGACTGGCATAGAGAGGAATGCATACCCTTTCTGTGCAGCATATTGACTTCAAAGTATGGATGTGTCTTTTCTTTTATTTGGTCAGAGCAATGGAAACATAAATTATTTTCATCACATGTGATATTAGAGGGAAGCATAAGACTAGCAGCAGCTTATATCCTGACAGTGTTTAGGTCCTTCTACCTTTGCAATTCTATGTAAAATCATGAAAAAAAATCCAGTACTCCTAGAAAACTCCTTTGCCTTGGTACTGAAAACTCTCAACAATTGAGAGTATTTTTCTTTAAAGAAACATACTCATAAATTTGAGATCAATTTCTTGGTGATTAAGGGGGGAATAAATATGTTAGATAAACTCTGAGGTTTATAGTTAATTCCTGAGGGTCCCATGAGCATTTTTTTCCTGTCTTTCCTTTTTTTTTTTTATTATGGCATTGGATCATGAGCTTTTTCTTGTTTCATTTATTTATTTATTTACTTCTCCATCTTCCTTTCCTTCCCCTTTCTTCCTTCCTTTCTTTCTTCCTTCCTCCCTCCCTCCCTCCTTTTCTCTCTTCCTTTCATCCCCTCTTTCTCTCTCTTTCCCCCTTATTTTTTAACATAAATATTTCCATTTCATTTTTCCTGCCTCCACTGAGGCTTAATGTTTCAACCCTTTATACGGCGCCTTGTTGTTAAAATAAACACATACAGAGCTCCATGAGGTAACTGAGGGAGATGGCAGACCATCAGAAGAGTAGGAGGCTCCATTTATTTTGAATAAACCCCATGATTGCAAATGTTCGTCTGAAATTACACAAATCTTTGGACAGCTCTCCTCCCTGCTCTGAAATGCCTCCTGACCAGAGAGTGCCATCTTCCTCTTGCAACCTATGGCACCTTGTCCTAATGCTCTGGCCTGCTCCAGAGGAGGCTGAGCCATCCTAGGGCTGATGAGCCCGTTAAAATTGATGCTGATGTGACAAGGTCTTCTAGCTCAGACTTTCAGAACCAGGGTTTCTAAATCCAGTCCACGTGGGGTTTGGTACACATAAGAGGACTCACTGTTTGATGTCATGACCTGTACAGAGAGTTAGGCTGGGTGAATATCTAATGCTTAAGGTCAGCTTACTAAAGCAAGGGAAAATGTCTAATATACACTTCTTCAGTGCATTACCCTGCCTCTTTGGGGGAGACAGCGGTTCACCTGTTGAGCTGGGAGCATCAGCTGTTACGTTTTTTCTTGAAGCTGACAAACACAGCCCAGCCAGCACTCAGCTTTCATTTCTCACCATTTAGAAAACACTTGGCGTGCAACAGTCATTGTCACAGATAACAATTTTACTTTTCTCTTTTCCTTTCTGTGTGCCTCTGTGGGCTCTTTCTACACCCTCGTTTCTTGCTACGTGGAAGGCAAACCTGAAGTGCTCGAGTGCAAGATGCACTTTTGAACCCAGGCTGTTGGGTGGGTTCCGAATTCAGGAAAGTGATTTCACCCATCCTGCATCTGAACAAGTCCTAGCCTCAAAAACCTTTCTGAGTCAATTAGGCGACAAGTCTGAGGCTGAGCCAGCTTGGACCTGCTCTGTATTGGATCACCCATGCCTGGTGTTTACACCAGCAGATTTAAATACAACAGGGTGTTGTAACTTGGGTCTGTGAGAGCAAGAAAGAAAGCTCTTGTATTCACATTGCTCTCCTGGTGTATATTTTCATATGGGTAAGTGGAGTGAGAGATAGGACTGATCTGAGTTTTATAAGGCACTGTTGTAAAACGTTACAGGGAGCGCAGCATGCAGCGTGTTGAAGTGATACGGTGTCAGCTCCATCCTCTGCCAGCAAGCCCCCCGGCCCCCCAGCTGGCTGCTGCCCTTTTAGGAGAAGAAATGAGCTCACATTTGGCACATTTCTCCTGGGATATAACTTCCAGTCCAGGTTTGGGAATGACTGTTTCGCTCCTAAATCCCGAGATGGCTTTTTATTATTTCTTCCCTGTCTTGTTGCAGACTAGAAGCTGTGCCATGCCTATTGTAAGTTTTAAGAGACTTCATATATACAGCTATATGACTTGCTTCAGGGCAGGAAGAATCCCATGGGACTATGGGGACAGCACTGGCAAAGTTTTTATTATTCACAGAACACTTGATGTGTGGAGCTAATGACTGTCAGAGGGTGCAAATGTGTACAACACTGAGACTACAGAAATTCTGGTTTTGGGGTGACAGAGTTCAATGTGACATTTTGTCCTTATTACTTGTGCAATAACCATATCAGGTCACATATGGCTAGGAGGGGAGGAGGGGTTATTTTGCCCTCAATGGACCTTTGCTTTCCCATGCAAAAGGAAAAGATGCCATAATTTCCCTTTTACTGTTCCCTTAGTAATGAGCTTGCCTTGCATGACTGTATTGTTAAGAGCAAGACAAAAAGGAACACAGCACTGAGAAGGACTGCCACAGCAAACTTTTACTTATGTCCCTGGGAACTGAGCTAGCTGTACATGTATCAGGTGTCTTCCTTCAGGGTAAAGAAAAATTGTCCACCTATTGCTCTTCCCCCTGTCTGTATTCACAGGAGCAGAATAAGCATTGAAAAACTGCAAGAGGATCACATTGAGATTTCCTCTTCTCTCCTTCTCATTAAGGTGTTTTCCCCTGTTTCTTCTGAGTGATGGATGATTTTGATCTCGAAGAAAGAGTAAATTAAAAACTACCCAGAAGGAGATTTGGACTTTTTGTTTATTCCTTTTTAAGGGCCCAAATGAAAAAAAAAAAAAAAAAAAAAATCCTGTTTCATTTATCTGCACTAGCAAAGTCTGAGCATAAATTACCCAAAGTACAGTATACACCCTCACACATGTGTGCTCCTGTGCCAGTGCCTTCCTTGGGGCCTGGAGTCACTCAGATCAGGGTTCCCTGTGCCAGGGGTTTTCCACAGGAAATACTCTCTTGATCCCCTCGCAGGCCTTCTGCCTAGTCTTGCAAGTGCAAAAAAGGCAAAAATTCCTCTGTTAGTTTCCAAGACTGTGGAAGCCTGGGGCAAGTGGGCTGGTACTGTTCAGCTCACAGCCCCACACCCAGCAGGAGGGAGCTGCTTGCCCTCTGGGGAGCAGGGGAGCCAGCGTGCAAGGTATAGCCATTTCCACCTCAAGACATATGATGTTCATTGCAGTTACTTTTCTTTCCAGGTTGTTTGCCAGAGAAAACAGTGTTTTACCAGTAGTTTGAACAGCTCTGTAGGCATCCTTTTTATTTGACCACATGGAACAGCATGCAGTTAATCATGGGAGCAATTGCACCTGTGGTTGCTCAGCATCACAGGTGCAGTAAACAGCTCTGTCAGCTTGGGCACAAGGGCATTTTATCCCTTCATCTTGTTTTAACCTCTGTGAAAGCAGAACTCCCATTACTTTGATAAGAATGCTAGGTAGGTGGGTTTTTCTGGCTTCTGTGGTCCTTCTGGAGGGTGGCTGGGTGGAAGGTCTGGTGGCTGAAGTCCTCTCTTCATCTTTACATGGGACATGGTCAAGATAATGGCAAGACAAGCTATCTACCACATCAGCTAAACAGTGTTCATGAATCCTGACCCTGAAGCAGACCCTTTTCTTGGGAAAAGAAGATAGGTCAGCGTTCATTCCCATTAAGTCCTTGGATATATGCTAAGGCTACCTTGGGGACCTCTGCTTTCATGAGGTACATGAAATGGGCAGATATCTGCTTGGAGCTGGAGGACAACTATTGTCATGGGGAATCCTAGTGCTTCCATGGAATCATGCTCCTCACCAAGGATCAGGTTTACTTTAATAAGCCCTTTCTTCAGTATGGCACAATTATTCTGGAAGAGTGGATATGCTTCAGTCGTACAGTACTGCTTAAAATGATGTGCAGCTCTTTGCCTAGATACACTAAACATGTTCTTTGTGCATTGGAAACTGGATGTGTCAGAATATTTTACTTATGAAGTTTCTAAGATAATCTCTCTGAAAAGTTTCAACAGCTAGTCAGGAATGCCTTGCATGTTAACATTTTGTTTGACAGTAATTAGCAATATTAATTCAACTGGCTGTGGTTCTGTTCTGCCCTGCCTTCCTTCAAAAGCCCGAGATTTCCAAGAAGTTTCCCATCTGAGCTGTAATCCAGCCATTACCTTGGATGGAATGCAACAAAGATACACAACATTGTGTGAATGATATCTTATAAACCATATATTTACATTGGTTGAAGTTTTGAAATATATGTTTCTTAAAAACAGATGAGGTCACTGGCTGTTACACACCTAGATAAGTGCTGAGAGCAGTTTCTTCCTGGTTCACTACGGACAGCATTTCAGTACTGTGTGAAGTATATATTTGACCTCAGTGACAAACTAACATCGAAGTATGATCAAGGATTACTCAAAGAGGGAGAATGTAGGGTTTGGCAAGAAGTCATATAGGGATGTGCTTGGATGCATCTGAGAAGGGAGGGCAGAAAGACCATATAACAGGGAAAATACTGGCTTTTTGTCCCTAATATCATTTTCACAGTAGCAAAAGACAAGTTTAGGCAATGGCCTCAGAGGAGCCTTGCATATTGTCACTGACAGTTCATCATACCCCTAAACAGTGGGGATATGATAAGAACCAGACTATTTAAATTTCTTAACCAAACCCAGTGGTGCATATCATCTGGGAAATAACTGTGACTTAAAGGCTGTCTCAATGCCTTAGTCCAAGAAGAGGTTATCTGCATTTTTCACTATCTATATTGCTGTTTAATCTAGGGAGCACACTGGGTGCTTGAAAAATATGACCTAAGCAGTGTTTTACTGAACAAGGAGAAAGACTGGAACCCTCAGAAACTGAGGAGCAATTAAACAACATGATCTGCATTTATATGTACTCTTTTCTGTGTGACTGACAAATAGTTGGATACTATAGGGATAGTGCAGTTCCAAACAAAAATTTGAATTCAATTCCAGTATGCAACTAAGATTTATTTTCTTAAGGTTGAACTCCTTTTATAGGTCTCAGGATATGAACAGAGGTCTTGCTACTTTTCATATTTCTCCATCTGTGCACCCACACATATGTACACACATGCTCTGGAAGAAACATGGTTCTTTCATCAGAAATGCAGCTTCTGGACGGCTAGGCAGCAGTTGTGATTTAAGGATGTGTGACACTTGTTGTGTTTTTTACATACTATTCCAGATAGTTTAAATGATTTCTGTGCACTGCGTGTTAGTGGAAAGGGTAGGAAAGACCTGCTATTCATCTCATAGACTGTATATAACATGAAAGCCTGACAACTCTCTAATACATTCAAAAATTACTGTTGAATATTGAAGCTGGATTTTTTTAAAAGAATAACATTTGATACCTACCTCTTTTAGTCTCACTTGATTATGTCAGATTATTTTTGTTTATATTATAAGTCCTTTGTTCAGCTTTTGAAGCTATTTTACAGTCTTTTTTTTTTTTTTTAATTTTGTAAGCATTTTCACCTAAGTGCTCTATCCTCTGATAGTGATTTCATTTTGTGCACATGATCCTTCTTGCTTTCTTGTCCAAAAGCTCTTTCTCATTAGAGAGCAGTTTGGGACTCCTCATGCCCTTTTACTCTGGAGCTGCTGTGTTAGATGGTAGCTGCAGGATCACCCTCAGGTTAAGTGTGTATTAGGGTAACGAGGGGTGAAGAAAGAGCTGATTTTGATTAGTGTTATCAGACTTATTTGTTTTATATAAGTCATTGATAAGCAAATGACTTGCAAATGACATTTCTGCTGCTGATGTTGTAGGTGTCAGGATATTGTGAGTTTTGTGTAGACAAACTAGTGGGTGTCTCCTGGGAAGTTCAGGCTAAGATCCACATAGAATGAACAGAAGGGGGATGGAAGCTCTTCTGATGCCAGCAGCAGGACATAATGAGCCATGACAACTGTCTGCATTTTACTTCTTTGGCATTAACTTGCATTTTGAGAAGCACCAACCTGGAGTACTTCTGGCAGAGATAAAAGACTTTCTAAAAGGGAAGTGTTACTTAAAGGAAGTTTTAAGTAGTGGCAGCTTTACTTCTTGCAGCTTCAAAGGCATGTAGCCCCTCTCTGCTTTTTTTCTCGCCCCCCCCTCCCCTTTTTTCCTCCCCCTGTTTATTCTTTATGCCTGAAACTTTAGGGCTTTAAAGTACTGTAGGAGTTCTTGTATTACAGAACACTGCAATGTTCCTGACTGTTATTAGGAACACTTTAATGTCGGTCCTTCAGTTTAGTTCACTTTGTTGAAACTGGGTAGAAATTATTAATTATTGGTATAAGCTATTTTTGAGAAATCTATGCTAAACAGTGAATTCTGAACTAGTAATAGCATATATCCTTTGAAGCTGCAATAGACATGTGATAGACAATCTTCTTCAGATTTAAAATGGCTTTTCAGGCATTGCTACAATTTCAAGCTTAATCTTAACTGTGTAGTTCACAGGAGGGAAAGCCACTCTACTTTCTTTAACATTAAACATGGATGGAGTTGAAATGAATTATGTTTATTCCACTTGTTAAAAGAAAACTTGGAGCCTATTCCAGCTTGAGATCACATGTTTTCTGGGAATATATAGGTCTTATAATAAATCTTGGAATGCAAATAACAGGCACATGGCTCTCCTCTGGGTGGGAGTACAATTTATTTCAGAAAAATTTGGACCCTTAGAATGTCTAGCTGTGCTAATGCTTGTAATTTGTGATGAGGTAAGACTACTTGGTTCATGTGACTTTACCTTGCAACCTTTTTTAATTTTGTCTTTGAGCTTTCAACCAGTGGTGAATGATTAGGACAAGCACCTATTTGTGGTTTGAAGATATTTGTTTATTTGTAAACTAAAAGCACAGATACACATTTTCTTTTTAGCAGAATAAAAGTGTAAACACACATTTTGATTTTATAAAAAATACCCTTCACAAAACAGTCAGCTGAAATAACCTCAGTAAATCGGCATGTTGCTTCTCTTATCTCATGTGTAAATGTTAATGAGATTGTATCTAGAGGATGGATCACATCTGGCCATAGTCAGAATTTGATCACTCATGTTACTTTAATTTTTACATTTACCTTTGCAATTATGACTTGAAACTAAATTGGTTTGCATTTTAATAAAGGTAAGATAAACCAAGTGTCAAATAATTGTTATACACTCATTAGACAAATCCAGTATCATCTCTCACAGACTAAATTAATTTACCTTTTATTCCCATCAGTAGATTCAAAATAAAATTACATTATACTAAACATTATAGCAACAAACACCTGATTCAATTACCCATCTAAATTATTGTCCAAAAGCTGTTCTGTAGAAGGAAATGTTACATGTGTTTAAAATGCCATCACAAGCTGTGCACCATGAAGAAAATTGAAAATGGGGGTTGGTCACACCACAGAATAATAATTTTATTTGGCATAGCTGGCAACCTCCACTTGGCAAAAGTGCTAAGATGGGGGAGCAGGACCAGAGTGGAAGTGCTTCAGCAGAGCTGTTTGAAGGAAGCTTGCCTTCTGCCTTCTTGGTTTAGCTTCCTTCTCATTCACAAGATTTATTTGATTAAGAAAAAAATCTTTACAAATTCTGTTGGATCCACTTTTCAGCCTATCTTTTAATGTTCTGCTTGTGAACCTCTTTAATTTTATGGAGTTTTCATTTGATCTCAGAATGTTTTGGACCAGATCCTAAAGGTCTTTCAAAAGGGTGACCTTTGTGTCAGAAGCCCAAATAGGCTCAACTCTATTTAAGTGAAATTTGTGTATTGCCTTTCAAAATACTCTGGCTTAAAAAAAGGAGCACTTGTGCCCTTGAAGGGTCTGTGAGCAGCAGCATGAGGAATGCAGCAGGCGACCATTGTGAAATACCAGGGAGCTGCAGCTGGGTGGGCAGTCTGGTGTGTTGCTGTGCAACCTGCACCTGACCCTTGCCACTCACTGAACTCTTCCTTTCAAAAGAAATAACCATATTCAGTGTGTTTGCAGAGTGAAAAATCCTTTCTTTTTTAACCTGTTCTGCCCAAACAGACTGACTGATTCTTCAAGGTCAGGTTTAGACTATACCTTTATAAAAGCAATAATGAGAAAAGAGGGAAAGGAGAGAAAATGGCTGGACAGATGTCCTGCAAATCTCAATTTTTTTTTTCCTTTAAGCAATATCACCATGGAAGTTTGCCAGTCTAGCATACAGTCCGAGCTCACATAAAGAGGTTTAATACAGTCAACTTGCATTTAGTTACCACTAATTTATTGTGCCAGTGTATCTCAGAGTAGTGTCAGGCTTTTGGAAGGAATATAACAATACAATTACTCTGTCAACCTGAGTAAGCTAAGTACTGATCCATGAGCTAATGGCTCACTTCAGGGCAGGAAGACTCCCGCGGGACCATGGGAACAGCACTGGCAATGTTTTCATCTGTCAGATGCATGGAGCTAATGACCGTCAGGGTGTGGAAATGGGTACAACACTGAGGTTACGGCCTTTCTGTTTTCAGAACAGAGTTCAGTGCAACACTTTGTCCTTATTACTGAATTGAATATAGACAGAGCTAATGAAATGCATGGGCTTTGACTTCAGCTAATCTTATGTCTAGCAGTTTATTTGGCATCACAGATGACACTAGTGGGTGAGCTACAATATCCTTGCAGAATTTTATAGGACTAAGCAGTTTCCATATTAGAAAATTCTATCGTTATTAATGGTTAGCATATATAATGCATTCCTGGCTTCTTAAAGTATACAGAATAATTAACCTCTCGCCTTGATAAATCCCATTTAACACACATTTCTTATCCTCATGCACCAGACTTAGTCCTTTGCTCTACAGACACAGCCTGTTCAGTTTAGGATTTCAGTTATGTATGACAAATTCAGTATCTTCCTTCAGCAGATGTATATTGAAACTGCTCACAGCCCTAAAACATCGCCAACATTTTCTTTTTCGCCTGTGAATAACAATATTCAAGACCGGTGTATTTCACTAGGTTTCAGGTTTGATGATAAAACTTTAATATAGCTTCACAGATGATAAACTTATTTCAGTGTTGAGCTATCTCTGTGTCTCAAATAATTTCTCAGTGTTCAAAGCTAAAGCTGATTTCTCTAACATGGGCTAGCAATGATGCTTGCTAATGTTTCTCTGTTGAAGGTGTACCATCAAAGGCTCCGCCATATAGTTGTCTTGCCTTCTCATTTATTCCAAATACAGTTAGAAATGCTATTCACTAGGTGTTGGCCCACAGCACAAGCCAAGCTTTGAAGGAGAACACTGCCTGCTCTCCATCAGGCTCAGGCATTTTCCATGCACCTTTGCATGCCTCTGTAGGTTGTTCTTCCAGCAAAAACATATCATCCATTAGGAACAATATCTATCTAAATGGTTATTTTTTTTGTGTCCATACAGATCTATGTTTCTGAAGTGCATTTGCATGAATGAAAATGTAATGCTGCATATGTGCATGACTGCATTATTTGAGGCAGGTACAGCTGTACATTTATAAGTTAATCCTAGAAGAGCCGAGCATTTCTGAGTCCATCAGTGCTGCTTCTCTATAAAGTTTTTTGTGCCTAACCACTGGCATTAACAATAGCACTGTCTGGGTTTGTGCCTGGCATTGGAAAACTCCAGCTCTTCCCGTAGTGTGCACTTTTTTTAAGTTAGCCAACAGTAGGGATAAAACAGTTAAAGAATCTTTATCCAGAAAGTTTTATAGGAGATATTTGGACAGAGAAGAAGTAACAATAGTTTCAGTGCATTACAGTGAGTGCGTTAAAGTTGTTATGTTGAGTGTCTTTGTATCATGTTGATTCACTATGTTGTGATTCTTGTTTTCCTCAAGAGCATCTTGGAAGGCACTGTTTAATATGCCCTTTCATAGTTTCTACCACAGCAACAAAACTTCAAAGCACAATTTCTAATGTCTACCATACTCCACCTCTTCCTTTTAATAAGGAAAAATGCCTTACCTCACTGTTGTCCAAAGTGGTCTTCTATAATAGTCATTACCAGTCCCAAATTGAGAGAGAGTATAATTCTCAAAGGATGAAAGCAAGTTCCAATAGCAACCCCCACTTCAAGAACTGGCTGCCAGTCAGTAGGAATGTCAGAGATTAACAGATTTATTCAGTGCTTTCAGTGACCAAGATGATATCCATTAAAAAGAAAGGTTAAGCTAGCAACAATACTTTCAGTCTTTTAAATGTTTTTTCCTCATTTTTTTTTTTTTTTGCCTTTTCCTCTCCCCAGAGCTCCAGAACAGCTCGCTCAGAGGAAGACCGAGACTCACTGTGGGATGCCTGGGGCTCATGGAGTGAATGTTCACGCACCTGTGGAGGAGGGGCTTCATATTCACTGAGACGCTGCCTGAGCAGCAAGTAAGTGGGTGAACACTTTTTACTTAGTATGCTGATGGGAGAATTAAACCTACTCATATGTGTCAGACCATAAGAAGTAATCAGCAGTGGTCTTGAACTACACTGAAATTTCCAATTCAGTGTCAAAAAATTATGGTGATGCATTTTTTAATTCAGGCAGGCAGTCAACATGTTTGATAAGACAACATCCTTTTAAAATAAAATGAGAACCTGTGGAGATACAAACGTTCCCTGGACAGCTGCCAAGGCTGCCAGCTACTGAAAAGTTAAACCTCCCTACACTTTCACCATTTAAGCAGTAAGACTTTTCATGCATTTGTACTAAACTACAGCTAATTCACTAGGTCTAGCACCTCACAGTCTCAGCCACACTGAGACTATAAAAGCATCATATTGACCCACCATGGCATCCTGAGCTTTATAGGAAAGAATTATAATTCTGCTGAGGATATCTTATGAATTAAATTTCAGGTAGGAAGTCTTCCAAACCAGCAAATCCTCCCCAACAGGCAGTAGTAGAATCATAGAATTGTTAATGTTGGAAAAGACCTCTGAGATCATCTACTCCAACCACCAACCTCTCCCCTCCTCCCCCCCC
>VZTL01064716.1:3810-19064 GCA_013400535.1 Scopus umbretta
CTCCCCCCCTCTCTTTGAATCTTCTTTACTTGGCTGGTAAAAACGTAGTCTTGCGATTTTACTACCTCTCGGTTGTAACAGTGTTAACATCAGTGTTAAAGTCATTTTCAACCACATTGTCATAACCATCCTTTTCTATACAGTCACTAACAGCCTTGAGGACAATCCGCAGCCGCCTGTCCATCGCCTCCAAGTGAGGCTGGTAGAGAATGGGAGCTATTTTATCTTTTAGTAAAGATTCCTTCATCAAGAGACTGAGTTTGTATTCCTCCTTGGCTAACAACTGTAATCGCAGATAGGTAGACTTCCTTATTCTAAGAGAAAAAGGAGAAAAAAAAATGCAAATCAGTATTTTCATCACTATTGATCATGACAGGGCTAAAAGCCTTATCGTCAGCATAGCGCTAACAGCATAAAAACCTTACTACGTGATGTGAAACGATGAGAAGCAGGCACTGTCACAGTCCTAATGAGCAGCTGGCACTGTCACCTGCCTAGTGATCTTTGGGAGCCCTGAAAGGTGGAGAGGTTTCGGAGCACAGCTCTACAGCCAGATGCAGACAGCCTTCATGTTCCTCGGCTGCGTAAGGCACTGACTGGATCGGGTGCAGCATTCGCGGGGTCACATCCATCTCGGCACTGACACGCACGATGCACGTGGCATTGAGCTGGGGCGCGGGTGGAGGCGACGGAGGCTCCGGCTAGCTCACCGCGCAGGGATGCCCAGGGCCTCCCCAGACACAGAGCGCACCCTGCGTCCCAGCCCTGCAAAGCTGAAACTCTAAATATCACCTGTCCTCTCCGAAAACCCTGGCCATGGGCACCGTGGAAAGGCATTGTGAAGCACTTGAAGGAGCTGGGGAAAGTTTTGCCGCTCGACTTCAATGGGACACGTGTTTTGTCTTAATAAAGCCTCTCTTGCAACAGCTCCCAGGCACGCTCCTGCTAGGTCCTGATCTCAACAAAGCCCGTAACGTGCTAGTGTCAGTGCTCAGGGCTAGTGCAGGTCAGGCTCACTGGGCAGGATCAAAACATCTCCTCCTCTCCACCGTATACAATAAAAGATTCACTTGAACATTTCAGTCCTTTAGTGGAAACAACTGTGTAAAATGGGAAACAATTCCAGAGATGAAACATACCTGCAGCACTGGTTTAAAGGCACCAATATGGAAAGTTCATCATGGGAATATTTTCCAAACCTATTCAAAGATAAGAACATGACAAAGGCTGTTTAAAGACTAACTTTTTTCTTTTTTTACCCCAGAAAGATTATTAAAGGTATTTACCCTCTTCCATTATCTAAATGGATAATAAATGTTTCATTTCCAAACTTCTCAAAGGTTTCATAGTGATGTCGATCCATGTTACCTACGGAATAAAGAGGAAAAAAGGTCGATCTCGCTCTGGCTTGCTGCTGAGCCTGCAGGTCAGGGCAATACAGAAGCTACGGTTCAGTGAGAAGCCCAGTGCTCCCCAAACATGATGGCTGTGTAGGGCAGAGAAAACAACGGGTCTGCTGAGTTCATTTGCTTCTGTTGTGGAAAGCCCAAAGTGTGCGATACTGGAAGATGGGCTGTTATGCCTCTGGGAGCTTTTCAAGCTCTCTGTAGCTTTTATACTTAAGCTCTAGAGGACCTATCAGGAGACAAAACAAACCTTCCCCCCCTTCAGCAACCCCTCCTGGGGTGTGCTAAGGAAATCCCTCTCAGGTATGATTGCATCTCAACTGCTCGGGGAGCCTCATCATCCATGAGGTAATTATGTCCTAAGCCATTTTTTTTTTGTGAAAATGAGCCCTGCTGCTCCAGCCCTGGGTCAGTATGACGTGCAAATCAACCATGGTACACATGCTGCATATGAGGCTTCACTCAGGGAGGGAAAAATGCACCCTTCAAGCAGGGATCTTAATCCATATGACTTTGCTAAAATTGTATTAAACTGTTTGAAACATGACCAAACAGCCTGTTTTTCCTCTAATAAGAACTTTGTCCAAATTTCTGGCTGCCTGGAAAGCCAAAATGATATTATGGCTCTAACATATGGATCAGGATGCTACTGCAGCGGTACAGCTGAACAGCTCTTTCTGGGCACCCATGGCAGGAAGACGCGTGATCTGCTTTTTAAGGTCAATGTGCAGAGTACTGGTGCCACGCTATGAATTTTGTCTTCATGGCAGGGGTCTTGAGCCACTTATAGACACTACATATGGCTCCTGAGCTGATTTGGCCTCTTCTGCTGCAGCCTATTGCAGAAATCTCAGTAGTGGCAACGGCAGAGGATATGTCCATGCTGGCATGTGTCCAAGCATGTATATTGGCACCTTACAGGTGTATTAGCTGCAGCAGAACAGGCTTCATATGAGAATGTCTCAGTGTTAACCACTGAGTAGGCTTGGAATAGGTCACTATTACCTGCTTGTTAATAATTATTTTATTCCAATCAGGTTACATAAACAGAAAAAAACTTCCTGATACCTACCACAGTCGCCTTTGTGACAAAGCAACACCTCTTTTTTTTCCTCCCTCTGACAGTTTTTAGAGCAAGCAGCAGTGAATACTACTGCAGGCTGAAAACAATGTGCCAATAATGAACAGTCCTTGCATGTGCATCCAGGAGCCATACGTTACAATGGTAAAGCACTCACTTAAGAAAACCATGAAGCCCTTAACTGCTGTGAAGGAGACTAGCTTGACCTACGTTCATCATCGCTCTGCATTTCTGAACATCTTTGTTCCTTTAATCTGCACTGATGGGAATACATAACCATGTAAATCTGCATTTTCTCATAATCATCTAGAACGGCATATACAGTAAAGGCAGCTTCAACCATGCTTTAGCAAACTGCTGAGCTATGCAGAGCAGTGTAGAAAGAAAAGGTTCTTATTCTAATTAAATGTTGCATTTAATTTTTGAAAGAGATGAAACATACCCATTAGGAAATCAAAAACTGTCATATCCATTATATCCAGAATTCTGGTCCCACTGTCATACGGGGGTGTTTGTTTAACCTCTTCACAATAATCTGGATCAACTTCCCATCTGGAAAAGCCAATATTTTGATATTTTATGTGACATACAAAGCTTACTGAGTATTAAAAAAAAAATGTTATTTTGTAAAGATCTAGTTGTATCACGTTCAACTGAGGGCAGGGTCAGGTAGAGGCAGCAAATTCTTCAGGCTGCTTCCAGTAATGCAGGCAACCAATAAAGATTGTGACTAATGAAAAAGGAAGAAAATCACAAGATTGAAAACTATCTGGCTAATAGCTTCAAGATTTAGGAGACCAGCTGTACCATCAGTCATATGATGAAAACATCTGAGACTTTTTTCAGGGCTGCTGATAGCAGTGAATCTTTCTCTGTCTGATAGAACTTAGACAGGTCCTGTTGCATCCTGTCGAAGCCACTGGAGATATCTGTCCCATGAGGGAATTATGCCATTGAAGGGCCTTTCAGGTTCAGGACCATAAGCTGAAGCTCGTTGCAAGTATAAGTACTCTGTCCCTTCCTAGGAGCTGGACCCACTGAAGAAATGCAGATGCTCTCCTAAGCCTCAATGCTTTAGATCAGACAAGGGCAGTAACTGCAGCACCGTTTTATTTTCCTATCGCTCTTTGCAGCTGGCAAACCCTTTGCTCACCACTACTCACTCTGCTTTCTTGCGCTTGTGGTAGGAACGTCTCCAAGGATTTCTCCAGGTTTTCCTTTTAGCTAAAGACAAATCAGGTAGGAAAGCAGCCAGAGACCCTTCAATCTGATCTGGTTTTCCACACAGGGCGTGCTCAGTTGAGCAGTAGTAGGAGCATTCCCCGTAGAAGCAGATGTTGTTGGCTGGCAAATGAAGGAAAATAGTTTTAAAACCTACCCTTAAGTTAGTGTTCAGGAATTCATAAAAACACTGATGTATATGAAGGAACATGAGCAGAAATAATTCTCAAACCTAAAACCCATTACCACACATAGTTTTCTTCCACTGAAACCACTAGAAAGACATTCATTTCAGTGGCTGGGATCACACCCTATGCTGAGCTCTCTGTGTTTCTTTCTAGTCTATTTATATTCCAAAACCACTTTTTTTTTTTTTTAATCTTTTCCCTTCTCCTTTCATTTTCCCAGACTGATACATCCTTTGGGATATATTTGTTACCCCAAATCCCACAAGTGACACGTGCCCAAAACTAAATCACCTTTCAAAATCTTCGCTCCTTTCTTTAAGAACAGACAACATTTCATTCATTTGCTTGCTGGTATGAGAAGAACTGGCAATTTTACTACGGAGAATTATTTACCATGAAGACTCATGGGGGATGTGTGTGGAAGGTAGAAATAGCACAGATGTAGCTCTGTCAGCACACATCCCAAACACAAAGTTCTTCCTCCACACATCACGTTACTCCAACCACCACAAAAAAAAAAAAAAGAACATGCAGCAGGTTTTGGAGCGTGCGTTACCTTAAAACCTCCCCAAAGTCGCCACCACATATTTCTGTACCAACGGGAACACCCACCTCTTTATAAGAACCCAATTCCCACGTGAATTCAGTGGAGGTGGGAAAGAGCAGCTCATCCCCAAACCCCACCAACGCTGGACTATGAACAAGAAAGAGGCACAATGCTGGTCTTCTTGTCAGTGTGCTACAACTCTTTTGACACTGCTTTATGCACATAAAATGTCATTAGAGGAAGACTGTGCCCTTTCTTTATGGTAATGCACGAAGCTGAGAAGTCACATTGCTTCCTAATTCCCCACAAGGCCTCTAAATTTAAATATTGCTTCTGAGCTACTCTCCCTTTGGGCAGATCAGTATAAATGAGGCAGGAAGGGCTGGTGAAGAGAGGGAGGTGATTTTCTGCCTGCCACAGATGACCCTGTGGCTCGGATAGGTAAGCTGGTGGGTTCTTACCACAGCGATGCCCTGCAGCATGCCACCCTGCACATTGTTGTGACATTCCCCCAGTCCGGATCTAATCTATGGCCAGCAAAACGCCCAGTGGAGATGATACACTGATGGGTGTACGCAAGGGTGATGATGATGGGTGACGCAAGGGAGACGATGAGTCAAGAGGCCAGGGAGCAATACCAGCCCCGGTGCTATGGAGATAACAGGAAGAGGGAGAAACAGGGCAAGGAGCTGTGACTGGGGAAGGAGGAAAAGAATGTGGAAGAGCAATAAGGTCTCATGATGTTTTCGGTTGATTAGCTGTATTATCTGGGACTGACTGTTAACCATGGAATTACACCAAATAATTGGACTATAAGGCTGACGTGTACTACTTGACAGTTTGTCTTGGCTCTTCATTTCCAAGCCTCTATTGATGGCCATCATACTAATCCATTAAGTTGTGATTACTTTACTCTGGACACAGCCTTTTTGAATCCATCTGCTGTGACTGACTCATAAGGACCACCCATCTATCTGTGCTCAGGAACAACTCCAACCCAAACTGTATATTTACATTCACAGGCTTGGCTCATACCAGTTAAATATATCCTGACTCAGTCCAGAAATATTTGCCCTGTGGTCAAAAACCTTGTTGACAATTACTTCAGGGTAAAGGTAAAAAGAAAAGTACTTCAGGGAAGAGAAAATGAAGAACATAAATTAAAAAAGGAAGGAAGGGAGCACTCAGCATGTCTATACTTTTAATTTTGTATTTTAAAGTGTTTCACCATGCAGAATATCCTTTCTTAAAAATTATTTTAAAAGCTTTTTCTTACATATAAGGCATACTCAGTTCCTTAACATTTTAGTTAAAGGAACAGTAGTTTGAGACTTCCCACGAGCTAAGAAGTGACCATGTCCTTGGCCAATAAGCCACTCGGCTTGGCTATTTCCTGTGAACCCCAGCACAGGTCTTGGCACTGCTCATCACATGATATGCCTATTAACTTCTAAACAGAAACCCCACTCATTTTTCTTTTAAGCAACTCGGTAACATAACTTTTATCTCTGAAGTTTTGAAAACATTTTTACAAATTGCACAGGAATAGAGCAATTGCAGTTAGGGAAACTTGGGTTGGAAGGGACTCTGGAGGTTGCTGGTCCAAGCTACAGCTTCAGGCCAGCTTCTCCAGGTGAAGAAAAATCTGAAGCCCTCAGCTTCTCCTTGTACACCAGACGCACCAGCTCCAGGACCATCTCAGTGGCCCTCCTTTGGACTCACTCATCTCATTAGTCTATAATCAAGTGTAAAGTCAACACCTAGACAAACCCAACCTAACGCAAGCCCTGGCTATGCTGCCCTGCAGTCTATAGCCTCTCATGGGTTTCCTTTTTAAAAATGCTACTGCAGCATGGACTTGGCATAGCTTTTGCAGGGCTAACACAGGTGCCTCCACTTTGCCTTTGATCATCCTGGCAAAAACAGAAGGGCTTCGTGCCTCCCTGTGAACCTCTTCCATAATTCAGGATGAAAGTGAAGAGTTGTCCAAGCACTTGTGGGCAGCACTACCGGCTGCAGACAGCCTGCGAATGGGAGGATCATACTGGGCCGTTACGAAAGTTGGGATATTCTCAGCGAGTATAAACTGGGGAAAAACATCTGTGATTTATACCCTTAAAAGAAATCATTGCAGACAAAACATTTCAAGGGGTTTCAGGCTGCCACAAGGGATGGTTTACAAGAAATCACACACAGATGCTGCTTGCTGCGGGCTAGCACGTAAGAGTTAGGAGACATAAAGAGATCCCTTATTTCCCGGGTGCCTGCTGCCTCAGTGGGAAGGTAGGGCTCTCCCCTGTGCTGCAGCGAGGGTTTATGTTTCCACCCATTTGAAGCTGCAGTGGGGCTTGTGCTTCAATTGAGCTGTGTCAGCATCACCCACTCCTCTGCGGAGGGAGGGAACCCATGCAGATTTATCTTGATCGCCTGAGACAATTCATCTTCCAGGGTTTCTATGACCTGACTTCCACCTGGCAGCGGGAAGCCAATGATCGGTTATCTGCCGCTGTAATTGTTTTGCAAAGAGCAAAAGGCCCAGCAATACCCCTCCCGCGCTATCGCAGCCTCTGCTGCTCACTATGTAAATCTGACCTTTCAAAAAAGGAGTTATATTAAACACAGCATTTTGCACAGTGGGAAGATAAATACTGTGTTTAATAGTTTGCGCCTGAATTTAACTTTGGGAACAATGAAACCCCACTCCGTATTGTCAACGAAAGCAACTGGGACTAATCATTTGACAGTAATCACACATTCGTATCCAGATAAATCTTCAGGAAAGCTCGGGGACTGTGGTAGCGATGGCATTTGCTGCTGCAGAGTGACACAGCTAGCACGTGTGCTGCCTGCACCACACCAGGCCGTTCATCCCCGCTCCTGCCAGGCTCCTCCAGCTATTGATTTTCCCACAGAACCCCCGTCGCCTGCAGCGGGAGTCCAGTCCTCCGCGCGATGGCAGGATGCGTCCTGTCATTGAGACAGCAAACTCGCAGTAAAACCACAAGTGTACTTCTCGGTGAGAAGTTACTTTCAATGGCAAAGATTTTTCTGCCAGGTGTTATTCTCCCTATTGGCTCAGGCCTGTGGTACTCACTCTCCATGGCTCCTATCCGATTTCTGGGGGTAGTGGAGGTGAAAGAATGCTGCATCTCAAGTTAGTATTAAAGAAATTAACTGCTTTGATTGATACAGAATAGACATCTTGATATATCTAACCTAGTCCTTATATACAGGCAGAGAGATGAAGCAGCCTGAATTACCTGGGGAAACATTAATTTTTAAGGTTTCTTAAAAACACAGAAAAAAAGATGCACCAAATATAGAAAACCACAGTTCTCATTTAAGACTTCAAGGTGCAGTAGCAAGCCTCCTTGAAACCTAAGTAGGTGACCCACATTCTGCACAGCAGGCTGAGGGTGAAATTCCAGCTAGAGACACAAGCCCAGTGCTTTGCTGCCAATCCCACGCTACGAGCAGGGTCTGGCCTTTTGAAGGCAAAAATCAGACAGAAAGGGGAGGTGAGGTCTAATTGGAGTGTGGTCCTTCTCCTCCCATTAAAATTGCCCAGCCCATATGTTCCTCTCTCATATGGTACAGGTGTTTCTGTACAGAACCCCATCCCTAAGTATACCTGCAAAAGAAGTGACCGCCAGGAATTTGTGCTCCTGCAGGGCGGGTAGAAATGGAAAGAGCAGCAGTGCTGGCAAACCAGAAAGGGAGGGATGTTTATACATGCTGAAATGTTCAAATGCTGGGAATTTGCAACATGCAAACTCCTTCTTCATTAAAAGACAAAATTGTTTCCCCAAAGCACCGGAGAGGCAAAAGAATCCCGGGTGGTGTTGCAAATGTCTGATTTTCATTATCTGAGGATGAATGGATACAATTCATAATGAAATCCATGCAAAAATCATGGTCTGGTGATCGAAACTCCAACTAATTACAACAATTAAGAACCAGAGTGTCTGTGTACTCATCCGCACATTTTCTGTGCGTTGTCCTGATAGCTGAACAATAATTCTTCTCAGGAAGAAAAGGAACAAGTGGAGATACCTTTTACAGCAAATTGCTTGGCAGAGCAATTCTTTTATTGAGATTTGTGTGACTTTTAATAGAGGACATTTAGCAAGCCTGTGCAACTGGAGTACTAGAGAGAATCCTGAATATTTACTAAAGCAATGCATGAAAAGATCTTTCTTTTACCTGCTCAAAATAATAGCTAATTCAGAATTGCTATTGTTTGCTGAGAGGGGAAAAAAAAATCCATAATCCCTTGGAACTGGTTAATATGAACAAAAACATAGTGCTTACTAGCTGTGTAACATTGATTTCTGTAAGCTGCTGCCTCAATTACTTCCAGAACGAAGGCTGACATCATTAATATGTCTCTTTTTTCCTAGCAAATTACCATTCATTTGTAAGAGTAGCAGGGCTACTGCAGTCTGCCCTACTGCCAAGGATGTAAAATTAATTTAAATAATTACTGACCTAATTTCATTTCTCATGTTTAGTCCAAACTGCCTGGAAGTGCACTTTTCTGCAATCTGCCTTCTCTCTGAATCCAGCCTAATGCATTGACTGACCTGTCTGCTGGCAGCCTTTTCCGCTTTCCAATGGAAGAAGGGGTGCTGCTCTGCAGCACGCTCTGAAGCTACAACTGCCTGCAGCTTCCCGGCAGTAAGAGGCCCTGATTTCCACACCTGATGGGACCAGTGAGATGGCCCAGGCGTGGAAATGCAGTGAGGTTTCTTCCAACCCATCCCCGCACTGGTCCAGGGAATAATACGGTGTATTGATGAGGATCATCGATATTTACCCTCTGAGGGTTTCCACTGCAAACAGTGATCTCCCAGCCCGAGGGGAAGAGGTTTGTATAAAATCAATTACATTTAGTGCTCATTTAATTTTAAGAGATGTATACGGGTGCACGGAGTGGGACACATTGCCAGCAGGCACAATGTGTCCCCATGACCATTCACTGCTGCTGAGCACTGCTGGGGATGGAGATGCAGAGACACAGCCACCTGGAAAGGGAGTCCCAGAGGGGCCTTGATAGCTTAATGCAGGTGCACAGATTGGTTCTTGCAAGTATCGATACATCACACCACGATTTCTCAGCTTTGTAACCAGTTCTCCCTCAAAACCAACTGAATTTGCTGCCCCTCATCTGCCAGAGGGGACAAGTCAGCCTCTTCCAGTCTTCCCCAGGCTCCCAGTCCCTCTCCATTCTCACCTCCCCAGGCCACGGGGCTTGCCCCAGCACCCTCCTCTTTTCCCTCAATCTGCTGCTTGAGCTGCCTGCTAGGTTTGTGAATTTGTTTCTAAATGCTCAGTTTAGGACCTTTATTACATTTTCATTAAGCATTAATGCCTGCCTTTTAAGGTCAGTATGAAATACAAGATGAAGGTTGGGCATATGTTAATGAGAATCCGACTAATTAAACTGGGGACTTGTAGGGAAGAACTCTGACAAGTAACCAACATGATTTAAGCAAAGTATATTGATTTAGGAAATGTAAAATTGAAAGAAAAATTAATTGCTTAAGCGTTTTATTCTCCAGAAAAGCCTGATTCATAGTTAATCAAATATTTTAATTGAATTTATCTGAGGCCTCTAAATAAATTTGAATAAAGGATTATGCTTGGATCATCCCTTGGATGTCTGGAATTTCATAATGACAAGATAAAGATCTTCATCCGAACTGGCAGTCTTAACTCTGCATTGCCATGCTCTGGCTGCTGTAAGCTGCTCAGTACTTGAGTACAGTTTTGTAATTCTCAGAAATCACTCAAGTTCACCCCTAAGCCTTGATATATAACCTGGAAAAGACTAAAAAGCAAGCAAACCTGCTAATCCGTTGTCTTACTTGCTAAAATGGGAGTAAAATGGCTTATATTTCAAATGAGCCAAAGTACCTTGTGCACATAAACAGTCACAAGATTTTTTTGCCGTCTATTTTGTAGTGATTGTTTGCCTAGAAAGAAATCAAGCAAAAAAGAATTGAGAGAGACAGAGGGAGAGAGAGAGAAAAAGCGATTGAGATACAAGTGCCTAGCACACAGAAATGTCTTCACATCAGGTTTGCTGAAATACTGCCACCATGTACTGTCACCATGTACTGTCACCACTGTCACCACGACCGTACATGTAAAATTGGAGCACTCATAACATGGGGTAAGATGAAATCTCTCGTAATTATGTAATGTATTTTACAAGTGAAGTTACAGGAATAAATAACTGTCTGCTCAACTGTGTGTCCTGTAGAGCTGAACATAAATATTAAGCTAAAAATAAAAGCCGTAATAATGACTTTATTGGTGATCACAAAAGTGTGATAATCATTTTAAGAGAGAAAGTTCTGCAATGACAGGGCTCTGGTTTCTAGCTAACAGCGACAAATCACAGTTATGTTGGGAGAAACTGTAATTAAGTCTTTGGATCTTGATTTTAGGGATCTAGAGTAAACAGCTTCTGGCCAATCACACACAGAGCAAGGCAGAGATCTCCAGGGATTTCTGCTCCAGATTGCCTGTTACACAAGTCACAGCCCCACTGCAGCAAAGCACATTTGCACGCAGCTGAAATAATATCAGTTAAGCTCACTGGAACATAGCTACATGCTTTAAATTATTTCTTTATATATTCTTTCTCTAAGAACACACTTAAGCATGTATTTTTGTGCCTTTACTCAGAGCCTTAACTTCTCCATCTCAGCATCCCAGATGCTAAACAGAGATGACACCACTTACTCCCACCCTTTGCCCATCTTTACCTGTTCTAGATGTATATTTTGATGAGCAGGGCATGGTTTTACCCTGTGTTTGTACAACTCCCACCCTGTGGAGCTCCATCCTTGGCTGGGGCCACCAGACATTGTGAAAGAGTAATGAGTAATAGAACTAGAGAGTGGTATTGGTTCCTGGGGTCAGCCCTCAAAGCAAGAACAAGGACTGGGAACAATTCAGGTCACTTCTATTCTGGCCTCTACCCAGCAGAGAATTTCAGCTGGAAGCAGGATATGTTACACATCTATTTGGTTGATTTTTTTTCAAACTCCTGTGGTAACAAAAACTGAGGTTCATGACTCTGAGAAAATTAGGTTTTGATCCTCCAGTCAAAACCAAGAAATAAATGCATCTGACCAACAAAAGTGACAGATCACGTTGCAGTAGGAAGAAAAGTCTAAATAACTAATGGGCTAAGTAATAAGGTTTTGGGTAAACTGAGAGCAACAGAAGAAATTGCTTTAGAAATTACTCTACATAAAACATTTGTTGAATACATTGCATTTGTGAACATAAAAGCCTGTCTCTGCGGATAATTTGTCAAGGGAAAAAGGCACTCAATTCAAAACAATAAAGTCTTCTTTGTAGGCTATGTCTCCACATTTATTTTTATTCAAAGGTCTAGAAGACAGTTCTATTAGAAATATCTGAGCAATTAAGCAATCTACACATCGTTCCCTTAAGTACGTGTTCAGCAGGATAGAAAGAATATAGTATTATTTCCAAGACTACCTGGTGAGATGAAAAACGTTCTCCACAGTTTCTTGTCACGAGTAACATCTCGTATTTCTCTCGTCATGTTAACCAGTCTACCTGCAACCGGTGGCACGCGACGGAAATCCAGGATCCTGGAAGAGAAAGAAAAGAGATAGTTTATGTAAAGGATTAAAATATAATGATAATGATAGGTTTTAGGAAGGTTCATTACACTCTGAAGGCACATTTATCTGTGGTCTTTAAGGAGTAAAAAGCCCATCAACTTTAAACTGGATAATCCTTCGTATAATACATTACAAAACATGTCCTGAATATGATCAGCTCTGACTTGCCTACATAGTATGGAGCAGATGCAAAATACAGAAGAGTATGGGGCCACATTGTTCCATGAAAAAAATCAAGAATTCCAGAAATGAGAGACAGCAGAAACTTATTTTTGACTTTGTGCTACTTCAGGATTGTTATAACATGTATTTTGCTCACCAATTTTTTAAGTGACTTGAGGAATGGGATTTCAGCCTCTTTCTTACATAAACACCATCTAATAGATCTAAAAACTAGTAATTTTTTTTCCTGACAGTCTTAGTATTTGTTTGATTTATTTGCTTCTGCTCCTCTCTGTGTTAATACCCTTATATCAACCTAAACAATCTCCCTGAGACTATAAATTCTCCCACGGGCAAAGACTGGGTGAAGAGCCTTTCTCTACCCCAAACTCCCCCACCTTAGCAGATCATTAAAAACTCCCTAAGAAGCATTGCTATTAGATACAATGAAAGAGCAAAGTCCCCATACGAAGCCTCCCCATAGGTGGGATTTTTATGTCTACTGTCTGGTGGTAAGATTTGCTACATCGGGTAGTGTCTGCTTTTTCTGCTTAGTGTGTGGACATTTAACATACCTCCCTGCAGGAACTCCATTAATGTTTTTTCCTATAGCCCCATCTGCTTAAAATGGCAATATAAACTATAAAGCAGAAGGGATCAACACCAAGGCCAACAACAATAAAATATAGAAGATCCTTGAAGGATCTGACCGGGATGGCTCTCAATGGCAAATCTACGCTCTGCCACCCACTGACAGGTTCCCTCATTCTAACCATCAACCCAGAAGGCAGCAATACCACACGTACTCCCAAGAAATTTGCGGCCTCAAAGCTTCAAGCTTTGGAAGGATGTTTCTTAGCCCTTCAGAGTGTGAAAGATGTTTCAGTTCTAACTCAGCCTATGAAATGCCATTGTTTCTAGCCATCCTGTTAATAGCTCCTCACTAATAATTAATTCCTGCTCCTAACCTGGGCAGGCTGAAGGGCTGCAGTCCATTCCAAGCCTTGGGGTATCTACCACATCCTGCACTAACTCTGCCTGCGGGGGACATTTTCAGGAGCTAACAGGAGCATGGGATGACCATCAGTGTCCTCTCCTTCCTACTAACTTATGGCCTAAATATGCTCCTGACATGGGAGGGCCCCAGCTTTCTGCTGTGAAACCAGAACTCCCTCCCCTCTCTGAACACTCGCATGATTCCCCACGTCTCTCTCAGATCTGCATGCCCTGGAGCTAATTGGAGTGAGCCAGACTCCTATCACACTTATGCTACGTATTCCCTGGGAGATGGATCCTCTCCATATGCATTTCAAGATCACCAGGGAAATTCATTTCTCAGCTGCTCTTCAATATCATTTCTCTTTCTTTTTGAGAATTACTTATTGCCAGGTTTCTTATTCCCAGAGCAAGTCGCATTTCCTAATTATTAATCTACCCTTTAATCATCTGCCATTTCATTTATTCATGGCGCTTGCCCACCTTTGTTCCATTTTCCCCTTTTTTAAAAGTAATTCAGTTACAGAGCTGGCCAAGTGCAGAAACTTATCACAATATTTCCACTTTTCTTTTAATGCAAATCCATTTTACTTGCCTGTCCAAATGAAATGCTGCTATTTCTGCATTATGTCTTTCATAGTCTGAGAAATAAAAAAAGTCAGGCGGGGTTTCTTGTTCTCTGGTTTGTCTGCAAAGAAAAACAAGGAAAGTGTTTTAATGAAGGGTTAGCATTTCTAAGGAGCAGCACTCAGTCACCAGCATGTTATTCAGGAGTTCAGTATTGTTTGTTTAATGGAAAGCCTTTAAATACTTCATGTGTGCATTATTTGCCATGTAGCCTCTATTTATCTTCTTTTTTAAACTACTGTAACAAAAAATAGGAATTCAAGACTTGTGCATGCAGGCTGCTGTCACAAAGCTATTCCACTCAAGACTCTCGCTCTATTTAACAAGATCTTTTCTATCACTCTCAAACATTTCATTAGTGATAGTGGTGAAGACAATGCCATTTCATTAAATTATCATTAACTGTAATTATGAAATTTCCAAAAGTAATAACATTTTTCTTTCATCTTTGGCAGCTATGCAGTTCCTATCTATAATATGACTCTCCCTTTGTATTACTTAGAGCCAAAAGTGACATGTTTTTCTCATTTCAGAAGAAATGGGATCATTGCAGTTTGAAGGCCACAATACATGTCACGTTTCAAAGAACATTAACAAGACTGTGCTCCAGAGAGGATGCAGAATTTGTTGTTTCTTCAGTTTGAGAACCAATAAAAAATGTCATTCTGATGGAAAGAGAAAGGCTAAAGCTTCAACACTGAACTCCATGGAAAATAGAAAACTCTATGTAACAGAAGAGCCAATCTCTATCTTTATGCAATTTCCAGTCCTGATGGCTTTTGGATGGAGCACAACTCAGGCAGTTGACCAGTAGAATGTTTGGGCCCGACCTCAATCTGCATCATGCACTATTTTGAAGTCCTAAATGGGAGATAAGCACTGCAAAGCTGTTCTACGGAACATCTGCAAGGGAGGACTGTTCCTCAGAAGGGAAAACAAAGCTCCTTCTCATTCCCCGCTGTCACAGGTGGCCAGCTGACAGCTCGTGTGTCACCCATGCTACACACTGGCAATTAAAATACAGCCTCTCCACTGGACCTTGTAATGTGAAAGGCTTTGGGGTGGTGCAGGTGCAGAGCTGAAACCTCCAGAGAATTTGCAGCAAGTCAGGGCTTGTTGGGAACAGGGCTTGTTGGGAACCCAAAGCTGTGTCCACCCACACTCATTCCCACAAAGACCACCATGACTATCGGGACTTGTGTATGCCTCCGAGTCCTCCCATATCCACCTAGCTAAAGAAACCAGATGAGTCTCATGTTTTTTGGCTACGTGAAGATTTTGCTACGCAACCCGCAAGGTCTGAAAGGCTGATACCCTTTCTCAGACATTCTTCTTCACGTTAACATCTTGGTGAGGTAC
>VZTL01064721.1:6221-18410 GCA_013400535.1 Scopus umbretta
ACTTACATGGAACCTCTTGGTGAAACCCCGGCTGGGTAGAATTTATTTTGGGTTCTTAAAATCCTATTCACATTTATGTGTCACCATATAAAATGATAGAAACAGCAAAGCAGCTAAAACCCAGCTCAGCATTTGAAACATGAACACTGTAGACCTTCACTGTGCTATTATCCATATTGCTAAGTCTCTATAAATGGCTTATTACAATTATTTTTTTAATGAGCATACTAAATATCTGGCCAGTTCTATGGTAACCCGAACGATCAGAAAAGCTCTGAGGGACCCGTTACAGTCTCTCATGTAAATAATACAAAGTTAATAAACTAATTAATAAATATTTTTAAACATTCTGATTGTGTATTGAATACAGAAACTAAAATAGTTCCAAAGGAACCATTCCATCATCAGACAAAAAATTGTGCATTTTTTAATTTTCCATAAGGCATACATTTGCCTTAAAAAATAAAAACAAAGCTAGTAAATTACATTTTAGAACTCTATTTAAAGACACTCATGGAGAGACTTAGGCTGACAAAACTCAGGAAATTCAAATGTGGAAGTAGAAACATAAATGTAAGAGGGGTGTAATTCATGCCATTATACCTGTTTGAAACAATTTGAGTGAGTTAAGGATAGAGTGCCAGCATAAACTTTGAATTTATTGGCTTTTGTTGCTTTAAATCAGACCCTTCACATTATTTAAACATAGTTTTTGTATTTAATATTCAGAGCGATAGAACATGTACATTTGGCTACAGATAGATACATAATTCATGTTGGTAGGAAGCATACCTTATAACACTTAAGTGGTTTATTAAACTTGTTTCATCTGATACAGGATAAATTCTGTAATTGATGGCAAGTCATAGGCGGATCCTACATCTATCATATTTAAGATTACCTTATGTTATAGAAACTATTCTGCCTTGGCCTCTCAAGGGCTTTTTTTTTTCCTGGAGAGAAAATATATGAAATATGTTAATGTTGTTTAAAAATGACTCAAACCTGAACTCCTACATGAAATTAGTTTAGTGGTCTCAGCTCAGTCCCTAGCAGACAGTTGAGTATATCAGGAAAACCATCACGCATAATTTGGCACCAGTCAGTAGGGCCAGCAGCCTCTGATCTTAAGAGGCCTGGCCATGAGCCTAGGGAGGCTGAACAGCCTCTTATTTTAGCGATCATGAATTCCTGAAGTCCGACGGGAGGTCCATATTGTGCAGGGAGGTTATTTCTGTACTCCTTGCTTCCTCTCAAGTTTATAGTTCATAGCAGAATTATTTGAAATTACCCCACCTATTTGATGAGCATTGATAGGAGAAAGAAAGTAAAAAGGATTTTGTCTCTCAGACAGTGGATTCCACACAGATCTACTGATGCTAGAACTGTCTCTCAAGTCTTTTATCATATCCATTACCTGTATGGCTCTACCAATGTGGACTGGGAAGAGTCTTAGGATGGAGCAGGCTACAACTAGATTGTGGTGTTACAAACATTATGATGTCTAACATTTCGCTTGTTGTCTGCTTCGTAATGGGTTGAAATGCTAATAGCCAGCAATAATTAGTTTGATTCTTTGCTCCTCATGTTGACTATTCATAACTATAGAGTGGTATTTCAGCACAGAAGATCTAATGCTAACAAGGCATGTCTAAAATAAGTAGATGGGTCAGGGTAACTAAAATACCATCAACATTGTGACACAGTAGTGGTTAAACTCCCTATTTTTTTAAGAATGGATAAAGGTAGATTATCAAGTAAGTGCATACCATCTAGTATTTTTGCTTTCACTGCTGTTATTTGTTTGTTTCTTAGGTAGTCATGTTGCACCAGCCTGGAATAATGATCATTTAAGAAAAGTTTTTCTCAAACTACTACAAATTATACTTATCACCAAGACAAGTGGAACCTCGCTGCTAAAATCTGTCCGTAGTTAATATATTATTAAAGTACTTTCTGAGATGAGATTACCCCAACTTTCTTAAAGATTTTGAATAATGCAATTGTTAATGTTCATATCTGAAGTGCCAACTCAGATTTTAGATGATAGTGACAAGAACATGAACAGAGCAGTTAGACTGCAGTTGTGCTAGTTCAAGCTCACTGCTAGTAAAGGTACATGTGTTATGTTAGTAACTCTTAAACTATGTATGAAATAATTCTGCACAATCACAGCTTCTGGAAACCTAATTTAAAGACAGAAGAATGAAAGGGAATCTGACCTATGATTGAGAATCCTCCTTTTCTTCCTTTTGCCATTTACTAGCTGTTTTTCATTAAAGAATATGCCAGTACATGTAGGTCTAGTACAGGAATAGTCACAGAATGATAGAAGCTGTATAAACTGGTGAAAGAACATCACAGTTGGGCTAGACGGGTAACATTTCTGTTGATGGTAGTATTTGTAACAGACGTGTTTTTCTTCATTTTTGCTATAAAGAAATGACATATTTAGAGGAAGTTCCCAAGAGTTCTTTAAAAAGGTTGTTACAAGATACAAAATAAAGAAGGCTTCAAGCAAATATTGAAATTTTCACTCTGGGAGTCATTAAATGAGCAAACTGTCGTGAGTACTCCTGTCTCGATATGTATAGTGTATGGATATCTGGCTACCTGAGTGTTTCCCTTTGCATTTATGCTAGGTTCCCTCGATATGAGTCTTTTATTTGACTGGTTCCTCATTGCATCTCTGTGGAATCAGGTGACTCTGGCTACAGTTATTCTATTATGTATTTATGGACGTTCCTAAGTTCGTGGTTTATAAGGTACAGCCATTTTCAGAGATACGGGGTTTGGATCACAGGAGAGAAATTGAGTTTCTGTTTGGTTTTGCCTTCGTGTTCATGCTTTTGAAGTCTCAGACCCTGAATGGATACAGGGAGCAGAAGGACCTGGTATACAGCATCAGGCTGGATGGCACTGTAACAAATTATTTTGTAAGCAAATAATAAGAATATTAATGGTAAAGTTGTTAGTGGAGCTGTAGGGTCTGACTACACAAGCTTTAGTGACAGCAGTAATCCTTTTTCATGTTAGTAACCTTACGGAAAGCAGAGATCACTTATGAGTCTAAATTTTGTGGCAGTAGGCTCAGACTGCAAGTGAACATTAATCTTCTCCATTAAACATATTTTTTAAAGGGTCTAGAGCACAAGTCTATGAGAAGCCGCTGGAGGGAACTGGGGTTGTTTAGCCTGGAGAAAAGGAGGCTGAGGGGAGACCTTATCACTCTCTACAACTTCCTGAAAGGAGGGTGTAACTAGGTGGGTGTTGGTTTCTTCTCCCAAGTAACAAGAGATTGGACGAGACAAAATGGCCTCAAGTTGCACCGCGGGAGGTTTAGACTGGATATTAGGAAAAAATTCTTCACTGAAATGGTTGTGAAGCATTGGAACAGGCTGCCCACAGAAGTTGTTGAGTCACCATCCCTGGAGGTATTCAGAAGACATGTAGATGTGGTACTTAGGGGTATGGTTTAGTGGTGGACTTGGCAGAGCTAGGTTAATTGTTGGACTTTATGATCTTAAAGGTCTTTTCCAACCTAAATTATTCTATGATTCTATAATAAGAATATTCTTACATTTTTGAGACATTTTAGAATGTCCTGCGGTTTTCTGTAATTGATACTGAATTTATCAGAGCAGCAAAATAATATTTTAGCCACTTTTGTCTTAATGGTCCATTAAAAAAACTTCAAAAGGAACTTGGGACTTGGAAGAAATTAAGTTTCTTAGGAAGAAGTCAGGCTGAAAGCTTATGGAAACACTTGTTTCTTTTTACTGTGTATCAAATCAAGACAATGTCCTTGATATGGGATGGGAGAGAGAAGGGTGTTGACCCTTAGATAAACCAATGACAGATTTGTATTGTGCCATTCAGATGATATAATTCAGTGTTTGAGTAAGGAGATTACTTGAAACAATGCTCTTGAATGAGGAACCTGGTTGGCTTTGAGATGTGACTGGCAAGTGAAAAGAGGCTTGTAAGAGTCAGTCCAGTGGAAGATTCCAGTTGAAGTAAAGAAGTGAAGAAGTTACAGTCCTAGAGTCCTCAGCAAAGAAGTTACAGTCTTCAGAAAATACAGCCAGCTGTGATATTGCTCCTTCAGGGCACCAAATGAAAAGGGAGAATTTCAGGCTATTAGACAGATGAAAAGTGTCAGATTTGTTATCCTCCCAAAGCGGACAATCTTTTTTTGGCTCTAAAATAAGAACTGATGTAAAGATTAAGATAATCCTCATTTCTTTTGAGGAGATAGCATAAATATTTTGAAAATAAAATACTTTTAGACATTTTTTACCATTGTAACAGCAGTTCACACAGATGATTCTTTTCCACTGGGACGCAGAAAACAAGCTTTTTTCATACTCTGTCTTGCTGTTGATCCAAGAGACCTCCAAAGTTAGTGTTAGAGAAACAGACACAAATCATCTAATGCACAGCAAATTTCCACTGGCACCATGTTTCATACTGATGCGTCTTGGACTTAGTTTAACAACGGTAGGATCAGTTTGATGTTATTGGCTGTTGGCCCCAGTCTGAGAGGTGGTGAAAGATCTTCTTCTCTCCTCTTATTTTGACCACAAAATGCTCAGCAAACCCCAGACTCCCACTGGTCTCAACAGATACGTAGAAATTCAGGATGCTTAACAATTTCCAGGATTAGGCCCAGATGGATATGACCACTCATCAGTTAATTTTACTGCTTTTCAGCAGTTGTGAAATACACACCATGATATGCCTTTTTTGAACAGCTGGAAAATTATGTTGTAACTAAAATTCCATCATTCAGCTTCCCATGGAATGCATTTTGCTCTGAGAGCTGAGAGACAATCTAAATAGTGGCTAGATATACCCTCACCATAGTCATAAATGTCATAGTATTTAAAGGGGTGGGATGTTTTAGGACAAAGTCATTTTTTAGTGAAATTCATTTTACTTTGTATCTATCATGGGATTTTTATTGCATTTTATGTATAAAATACAGAAAATCAGAAATGATAAGACGTTTAACATCCTTTTTGTAGTGTAATTAGGCATTCTATGCACTCTTACTTTTCTCAGTCAGACTATAAATCCTCAGGATTTTTCCCTTGTGAGCCAAATTCTGCTATCTTTACTAATCTTGACGGACTGTTACATCAGCCTACAAAGTAATCACAGTGGGACAAATTCCTCTCTCCAATACACCCGCGTAAATTGAAAGCAATCCCATAATTATGATTACACCAAAAGCAGAATTCGGCCCAGTAATTTGAAAGAGCCAGGCAGGCAGTATTTGCCCAGCAGTATTTGCTCTCAAACACTTTATTTTCTTCTTGCATTCAGAACCACAGCCCTGTGTATGTTACCATGTCCTGTAGAACTGAGTGAACAGAAAAAGGCTGTGATGAGTAATGTTTAGAACTTCCATTCTTAGAAAAGCTGTCGCCCTTCATTTCCCACTGAAGTCAATGGAAGCTCAGTGTGTTGGAAGGGAAGGTGATGCTAGGTCTCCACTACCTAACTTATGTTCCAATGCATTACAAAGAGCAGATGGAAAGGGATTACTGCTAAGTTAAGGCCATCAGCACCATGTAAGTTAGAGCTGAAGAAGATCATGTCTAATTTGTGTTTATAGTCTTAACAATGGTCTGGAAACTGGTTTTGAAGACTCAAGCTCTGTCAGATTTGAGGAATAACAGCTCCTTTTTAAAGATCTATCATAGCACCTGAGTAAGTTGCTTGTAATATTGGAGTTGTTTCTTACACTTACAAAATTATCTGCCAGGACTCTCCAGGCTGGTTACGCTACATGGTGTTGTGGTACAGAATGATACTTACAGGCAACAAGGCTAATTGTAGTCTACTCTAAGAAGTGATTTTGCAGCCTTTTATTTTCAATGCCTCTGTTTTTGCTCAGATTGTAGGTGCATAGAGTCCAAAAACGTAACCTCAAGCATTTAGAAAACATTAGCTATACCCAGAGTTTTGACTTTGGCATTTCACGTAGTTGTCTAGAAAAATTCACCTGAATTCAATGGGACACACCTTCTGATCTGTGAAAGGACCGAATTGGTTGAAGATAATGGAATTTTTGAAGGAAGAGGTTCAGTAGCTACCACCTGAAACGTGCAGTAGGGGATTTTTGAAATAAGGGATTTAACATTTTATGACTTTTAACATTTTTACATTGTAGTGAATTTCACTTCCTTGTAAGAGATTTTAATTTTCTTGCAAATTAAAAGATTGACTGCATTACAGGCGGTCTTCTACATAACCACAAAACTATTACAGGATAAGAGGCAGGTAGAGAATGCTCCACGTTGCAATGGAAATGTGCTTAAACTCTATCCAGAAGACACTCCCATAGCAATACATTCTTAATGCATAAACTCATGCATATGTTGAATTTTTCCTGCACGAACAGTAACTTTGAAGACAATGACCTATGGATATTCATAACTACAGCACACAGATAAGCACTGAAGGATGATTTAATCTTTGTCAAAGTGTGAACACTTTTTTTGTAATTTTATCAGAAAACTGGGCAGGTTTCATTACAAGATTTTCAGCATAAAATACACTGTTAAATGCAAGCTACTGCATTTATGTGTTGTAACCAATAGTGTGCATAAGCATGTAAGAAAGAGTATCTTGCTTTATCATCTAAATATTAAAATACTATGGGTCAAATTCTTAAGTTTTTTTCAAAGATCAAATTTTCACTGATTAAACACTGAACAAGAACTTCAAACTATGACCTCATTACTAATTGTGTTTGTTTACTTCTCACATGTGTGCTACTAACATTTTAGATTTACCTGAAAATGCCTGGCAGAACAGAACTGTTTACAGTCACGGAATCTCACTGGTATGGAGAAGTCTTTGTGAATGAAGCCTTAAGAGTTTTCTGGCTCTTAAAATCTTAAAATGCCAGGTTTATTCTGTCTCTTTTTCATAAAAGCAGAACTCTGCAAGGATCCCTGGCAGAAATTTCCTCCGGCCACTGTATGACAAAGAGCAAGACTCCAGACCCCTGCTAGCCAGCAAAGAAAGGAGAAAATTTGAGTTTCTGACCCCTCTGAGATTGGCAAGACACGAGGGATATTAAAATTCGGTTTGCTGCGCTATCACCACACTGTCTTCAGTGTTTTTTAACCATTCTGACTGTTATTATAAGACCATTGGAGTTATGCTGCCACCAGCATGTAAAAGCCCGTTGGATTTTGAAAAGTGCTAACACAAAACCTGCACTTCTGTGTTTCTCTGGAGACTTTTTTTTATACCTTTCTCCTAATTAGCTCCTAAATATTCTCCTAAATATTTCTGTTCCTGAAGGCAGCAAGCTGATTTTCTAGGAAACTTGTTTGTTAAAGGTTTCGTTTATTCTGTATGCACCAAAATGTCTCCTACTTTTATGGTATCAGAGCCAAACTTTTTGTGAACTATTTCATTATAGTAATCAGCAAATCAGCTGGTATACATGGAAAATCTTAGATAACCACAAATTGTATCAAAGTAATTATACAAGAAGGAAAGCATTGATGAGCAATCAAAGAAAGTGTAGCCTTCAAGAGTAAGTAGTATAATAAAAAAAGTTTATATTTGTTTTTTATTTTCAGTTTTAAATGCACTCAGTAAAAACTTAGTTCTACGGAGAAATATATCTGAAAGCTCCACCTGCAAATAAATAAATGAAGAAATAAATAAATGTAGCTCTTTTTTTAAATTAGAGGGAAACAAAACAGGTGACCACCTATTTTTTTCACTTTCTCTTTGATCATGTAATTTACAACAAAATTATTACTAGGCAAATATGTGTGTTAATTGCTACATTTTCAAATGCAAAAATGCAAGATATAGCATCACTAGGGTTTTGGTTTTTTTTTTCCCAGAGTTTAGCATGCACTTTATTTTACTATAAAATCATTGCAGCATATCGTATATTCTCTGACATATTTGTTTATAAATCCTGCTTCAGTATTTCTGTAAGAAGGAATGCAGATGCAAAACCACATTGAGGTCTCTTTCTTCAGCTGATGGCTTTTAAGAGCATCCATCAGGTTATCCTTCTGAATCTGCCACTTGTACAGGACTGCTGATAGTCTTTATTTGTCTAATCATTGCAAGTACCATATCCTTTAAGTAGGAAGCCATTTTGAATATCATGTCTAAAAGCGGCTTCCCCAGACAAGACACATAATTATTACCTCCAGTTCCAATCCTTCAGCCAGGGTGGGATGTCAGACTTAAAGTAGAAGTTTTATCTGTTTATGTATTTGCCTGGATATACACACCAACAAGGTACATATTTTATAATCTGCTTTTAAAACTGGGCTAAAACCCAACTGAAATGTTTATAATCAATTTGAGCATAAAAACTGTAGTTCCACAAAAATACTACTTTAGCCATGAAGTAACAAATAAAAGAAAGTGCATCCTTCTGTGTACAGTACGTCCCTTTCCAGCAGCACACGATCCCCTTCACAGAGGTGAGCGTGGCAGCATGCCTGGGAAAGATGACACTCCAAGGCTTGCTCCGAGGCACTGCAAAGCCCATGGACACTCACAAAGGGTGGCCTGCTGGCAGAGAGAGTTTTGTACCAAGAGCTGTCCGGTGGCTCTCGCTTCCATAGGTCCCAACTGCATCACCACAGCGTGCATGTGCACTCAGGGAGAGGCAGACGTTCGTATTTCCCTCTGCATTCTGTCAGGATGAAAATATGATATACAAACCATACCATTCAGTGAGGCCCGCGTATGGTACTTTCTGCACACGTAACTGGGAACACTTCCTGAGTAGACTGAAGATGGAGTGGTTGTCCCAGTTGGAGACACAGCTGGAAACTCTGACTCTGGTGCAGAATCTCTAGTACCCAAGCCATAACGTGCGGATGAGTGTCACAAACCTTTGCAGGCTGCTATATATATTCTGAGGTACAACCCACAGCATCGCGCTCTCGAGATCTGTATGCTTAGGTATATGCTGTACCTATTTTGTCCCAACAGCAGTGCAGATTTTTAGTAGTCAGCCAGTGTTGCTGAAAAGTACAGTAACTTCCACATTTTTCAATAGATGTTTGTGGGCTTAACAAGATACAGTAATGGAGTGCAGCCAGTGCAGCTGAGTTCAACTCCACTGAGAGTCCTGCCTGCCTATTTCCAATTCCCTGTCTCACTTTCCTTGTCTACCAAACCCTGGCATTCATGTGGACTCATAGTCAGGTGCACACAAGATTTTTAAGGAGTGTCCAGGTAAGTGATTCTTTGCCTCATACATGTGTTTAGTGCAACAGCTCCACTGCGCTAGAAATAAAGATAGAAAGCTCCTGACACACAAAACTGCAAGATCTGCAGGATGTACTGTATTTTAATTTGCAGTTGAACCAGGCTTCTAACTGCAAATTGTGCTGCCAGTTACTCTGTTCTTCAGAGTACAATTCAGCACAGACAGTTGCCAAAGGAGGCTTCAGGCAGCAGTTGCAAGCAGGGTTAAAGGAAGAAGAAGGAGACTTTTCTCAGCTGATTGATACCCCTTCCTGCTTTCTGAGAGCAGCTGGTCCCTTAAGGGACTGAATCAGATAGCCGTAATTGCTGTATCGAAGCAAAGGAACTCCTCAGACAGAATGAACAGATTGGTGTTTTCTCCAGCCAACTTCACCTCTCCGTCTTGAAAGAGAGTGCTTAGCCTGCAACACATCCAAAGCCTAGGTGGAGCTCTCCCCTCCTGCTCTTTTGGTCAAGGCTCTTAAAAGTTTAATTTCCAGTGGCTGTAGTTCCCAAAACTCGTCTCAAAATGCAGCAACATTGCCATGTGAGATTAAGGAACTGTAAACGGAGGCAAAAAGTTCAACAGAGCCGGAGGAGGACAGTATGGTTGTTGCCAGTGGATTGGAGGATCATGGTGTCGCTCAGGTAGGAATTCGAACTTAATCTAAACTCCTGGTCAAAGCAGTGAAGTGTGGGAAACTCCTACATTACAGAGAGTTCATGTCAGGAATTCACATTGCATTTCACTCCCACCTATGGCACGATAATGAAGAAGATTGGCCTTCCTTTTGTTTCCAAAACATGCTAGTAAAAATAAGCCAAACAGGCATTTGAAAAATCAAGTTCCAGCCTACAGCCTGCAAAACACACATTTCTTCCCAGGAAATCTGAACTATATTAATTATAATTCTCATTATAATTACCTTAAGATTTTGAGGACTCATGGAAAAATATTTTGAACTTTTACATATTTTTTGTTAGGATTGTGACCAAATGAGTCAGACAGCAGTGGCTGTACAACAACACATTGCTGGCCTACGTTTTCTGTATTTGCAAGTGTGTCCAAAACCGGTTTTCTAGTCTGGAAATTTTTTATATTCACAGAACACAGTCAGACGTGACATTACAAAATGCAGGACAGTAGAAGACTATGCCCAAACTCTCTGCAGAAATTATATACAGATACTTTGATAAAAGTACATAAAAAAGTGAATGGTGTGGAGAAAATAAATTTGCATTTTCTGATTCAGTAACTGAAAACGATGGTGGAAATAAAAAATGTTTAAAGTTGGGAAATTCAAAATAAAATAAGATTTATTTATATGACAAATAATTAAAGTGTGGGACTCATTGCCACATAAGGTTGGTAAAACTAAGAACTTGGCTAAGACTTGAAAGGGACTGGTGATTTCTAGAAATAAAGACAGTGCAGATGTCATCATAGGTAAAGCTGACCAAAAAAAAAGGACTGAGTGGAACACGCTTTTTCTTCACAGTCTTTACCTACTGAAGAAAACACACTTTCTGTGATACCAGTGCTGGAGCAGTTACATTGGGTCAGTTCCAGCATGACAGTTCGAATTTTATGTTTGTCTTTAAGAACAATTTAATAACTGACTTGAAGTCAGTAACTGCAAAATTATATCAAATGAAAGAGGGAAACATCAATTCATATAGCATGGAAGTGGTAAAATTCACGGTAACACAAGATCATAGGGGCAAATGCTGTGGCTGACCTTTATTAAAATCTAAGTAAATTTATGACCAGGAAAAACCTTTACAGTGTTGCCTTCTAACCCTAGGGCAATCAAATTTTCTGTGGATCTGGACTAGTTGCCTTAGAAGTTCTGTATTTCACAACTGAATTGGTATCCAGTGTGAGCTGTGGACTATCAGCTCTTTTGTGTATAAATGGGCTTCTGTGTTTCTGCAGCTCAGCACTGCCTGCTGTTACAGGTGATAGGGTGCAGAACCTGTGGAACCAGCCACCTGATGCTGGATGTTGTATCTTGTGTTCTTATAAACTGGAAGGCTCCAAGAAGGGAGAACATTACATGCCACAGCCCAGTCAAATTAACCTAAGGTACAGTACTTTCTCCTCCCTTTTAAGGGGAGGAAATTACATTAGTCTCAAATTGCATTCCTTTCTTTTTTTCACTATAAAAGAGGAATGCATTTCATTGGATAAAATAATTTTATTCTCCTACTGTTTTCTCCCTCCATTAAGAAAAAATTCCTTCCTCATTTTGACCATTATTGGAATCCAGAGAGATCAGAGTGGAATTCTTGCAGTGTTGCAGGGCTACCCAGTATTTTAGTTATTAGAATGAAGTGAATGATCATTTCAGTTTCCAAAAGGAGATATGTATGCACTGTGTGAGAATGGACTGGTTTTGAAGATAAGCTTTAATTCTAGAGAAGGTTGGCCAAATAATAGCTACTTTTTGCTAGCATTTGCTTAATGCTTTTTACCTTAACCAGGTTTCTTGCACCTTACATCAGTGTTAACTTAAAGTATTCCAGATTATGTATCATTGCCTCTTCCTTCCCACGGTGAACCCCTTTTACCATCAGTCCAATCAGTACCAGCATTCTTGTGAGTTATAAAATTTGATGTAATGAAATTATCCTTGTACTCTGTTACATTTTAAACTTCTAATGAGCATTCTTTTATATATCATATGTATCACTTATGCTATCAAGAATATATAAGTACGGAGAAGTATCTGAATTGTAGTCTTCTCCTGATTGAAAAATGCTGTCAGTGTGTAACACATGATGACATCCTAAAGCATGGCCAAATTGCAGGTAAACCAGCTGACACCACGTCAGCCACAGAATCACAGAATCACAGACTGGCTGAGGTTGACCTCTGGAGGTTATCTTGCCGAAACCCCCTGCTCAAGCAGTGCTGCCTAGACCCAGTTGTCCAGGACC
>VZTL01064723.1:5082-22300 GCA_013400535.1 Scopus umbretta
CGCTGAGGGGGACCTCAGAGCATGCAATGGAACACACACCTTGGCAGTAGCAGTCATTGCCAGAAGATGGATGGATATTTGCTGTGAACTTTCATAGAGTATTTAAACTTTAGGGGGTTGAGTTGGGAAGTACAAAGGTCTTGGACTGGAAGTCAAGGAAGAGTGCACCTTGCTAGAAAAAAGGCATTTTGATGTAGTTGGTAACTTTTCGAACAAAAGTCATGGTGAAAACTAAGACTGTGGCGAGTTATGTGTCTAGGGCTTGAGACTGAAGCAGCAGAAATGGTGCAAAGCTAAGGTATGTTTCCAAAGCTAGCAGGAAGGTTTGAAACAGAAAAAATGTTTTGCCAGAACTGAGGCAGGAATGATCAAGTACTGGAATGGCAATTCAGGACTCACATGCATTAACAGGCAGGCTCAACTAGGAGTATTACAATCCAGCAACATTGTAAGGTTGAAGCCACCTTACAATGCAAGTAATAGCAATGAGTATTAAGTGGAGAAAAGATATATCGGCAATGTTGAAGGGCAAGAATGAGCTGAAAAACAAAGGATGCCGCAAATAAGTTGCAGCACACACCTGAAGTATTGCCACATTGCTTATGTACCCTGTGTCTGTCTACATCTAGCCCTATCCAACCGTAATTTGTCTGAACAAACCTCTTCACCTGCAAAAAAACCCTATTCCTCTCCATCCTTGTAAAAAAAGAAAAAGGTAGGTGAAAACTGTTTTGGAAGAGAATACAGTACTCAGTGAAAAGAATACTGCAGCCTGGCTTCCCCACTTCAGCATCAGTCTCAAGTGATTCCCCTGCACTTACTTGCCTTTGAACTTGACTTTGCCCATAAACTGTTCTAGGAACAGCTGTGTGTGTTGTGTAGCTTTCCTGGAACTTGCTGGCTGTTCGTGTTTGCAGAGACAGCTGCTCTTTTAGCAAGTGATGGCTGTAAAATGAAAGGATTAAGCTGGTTACATCTTTGTAGTGCAGTGTACTGTAAGCAACATCAGCCACAAGTCTCTGAAGGTATCATAAAGAGGCAATCAATTACCTGGAAAAATAGGTGGATATCCAAATACTGTTTGTTCTCATTAGAGAGTTACTTTCTACTTTGACTTTCTAGGCGTTTAATTTTCCTTTGCCTGCGGTGGCATAATGCCAACAGTATTACAGGAGAAGTAGGCTATGTGGGGAAGGTTGGCTGCTCAGAAATTACTTCCTTATCATTCTAATTACTTAGTATGCAAAAGTGAATTTGGAACAAATTTTAGGCAAAAACAAAACTCAATGCATCTTTGAATAATAATAAAATAACTGCAATATCCTTACTTTCAGTCTCTGCAAATAAAACTCCACTGGAGTGAATTCATCCAGTCTCCTCACTCAAAAACCATTCTGAGTGTAACCACCAAGAAAGAAGAATTGGTAGGGTAAACAAAAGGTTATAAAAAGGAGGAAAGGGTGGCAATTAAAGAAAAGGAAAATGCAGATACTGCTTAGGAGGAGAAACTTCCTGCTGTTGAGATTCAGCAAATTGGGGAATGTAAAAGCTTAAATGCTACAGTGGTTTCCCTTGTGTTTGTGCTATAGATTTGGGATTTTTGCCACTTCCCTTTGTATTGCTAATGATTTGAATACTATAAACAAAACAGGACAAAGTGTTAAGAAATGCACTAAATAATTAAAATGTTCTGGATTTCTGTCATCTCTTTCACTTGAGGACTTTCAAGTGCTTTGTAAGCAAAGTACTTCACAAACATCATATCTTCCCTGACAAAATTATATCCTTTCTTAGTAACAGAGAAGCTAAGGTACTAGTAGAAGGTAGACAGTCTTGCACTGGGAGGGAGGTAGATGAAATAAATGCCTATAATATTTTTCATACCTTGTTCGCAAGAATATACAAGTGAAATTTCAAGTAAAACTTGCAGCTGTCATGCATTACCTCTTCTCTGGTTTTCTTGTCATTGGATTTAGTTTGCTGTATAAGATGTAAACATCTCTCTGCTCTTGCACATTCTTTTTCTGTGAGTAACATTGTTAAATACAGATGAGAGAGCACTGCCCTAAATGTTTAATGAAGGAATCAATAGTTTTTAACCCATAAAAACTGATATTTTATCAGTCTATACCTCGCCTAGTATTACACATTAAAACATTGTTACCTGGTTTGGTAGAGAAGGAAAGGAAAAGGTACAGACCTTTGTTATTATGACACAGCATAGAAATAGGGTAATCCTTTTTCTTCAGCAAAAAGAATGACCTCAGAAGAAGTAGGTAAGCAAAGTCTTCAGAGTCAAACTGGCTTTGTAATGATAAAAATTGATTTCAGACTATTTCTGATATGTAAAGATGAAATAAAGGGCCTCTTGTTTGTAAAAAATCTAGAACATGCCTTAACCTCTCATAAGATTAGCAGGCTTACCTAAATGAACATAACAGTGGAAAGACAAGTGTTTTCTACCAGAAACTGCACAATTTCTGTGCTCTTTTCTCTGATTTGTCTCTGGGTCAGCACAAAATTCTCACTGCATTGCATCAGATGAGACTAGGCCAGCCAATTCTCTGTCATACAGGCTACGCCAACCCAGCCCAGTTTGAGGAGAATGCATTTCCTCGATTTGTTCTTTTGGCACACCCTTTAGGGAGAAGAGAGTGTATTTTTGTTGTCTTTGCTGCAAGAATCTGCAACAGTGGGACGTTCCCTTGCTTGTTCATTTACTCACCTGTTCTCGTAAACAAGTCTGATTCGGAGCAAAGATTACATGGGTCAGAACTGTTGGTTTAACATGTGATACTGTACTCCTTATAACTGTATTTCTGTTTGATTATTTACCACAATAGTGAAGGAACTCTTCCCCCCACCCCCACCCCCTTCTATTTTTCACTCTGGAGAAATCTCTGTGTGTCAATTAGCTGGCATGTCTGAGCATCCTCTCAGTTTTACTTTTGCAAAGAGAAGCTACAATTAAGTTAGCAAGTCTTTTTTAGGATTTTATTTGCTAAACCATCTGTAAGGAAATGTAAAATCACAAGTGGTCGAAACTGTGAATGTTAATACCTGAATCCCCTAGCAGCAGTTTTTTTAATAAACTGAAGCAGTAGCTCCTAGTTGAGCTCTGTACAGAAGTAAAGCAGCAGCCTGAAGTCTTTTGCATTTGGTCAGATCACTATAAGTTCTTTCCAACAGTGGTGATATTAGTCTTGTTGTATTACATCAAATTCCAGCTTGCGTATACAGTATCTGCTTCCCTTAATTCTACAGGACAACTTAAATTGGTATTTGTTCTATATAGGCTCAACAGTTGCTGTGTTCTATCCAAGAAACTGTACTATTATGAGACTGTATGAAGTGCTTTGAGTTCTCTCTCAATACTAAATACATATAGCATCAAAGTCATACCCTCAAACTAAAATACACATAGCATCAAAGTGTTTTCCTTAAGAAATAGTGGATAATTCAACCTCAAAAACTTAGCTGTTATCTAAGTCTCTTCCTCCCCACTCCGCGTTCTGTAGTCATCCCAGAATTCCTTTGCTCCTTTTAAAGGAAGTATAACATTTAACTGAGGTCAAACCATGGTTCACAAAAGACCCAAAAGAGACCCTATTCACTTGCTCATGAAATGTCATTTATTTTGTGGAAACTATGCTTGAGTAACATGCAGCCACTAAATGAAACACTGCTCTTAGTCTCTGAGAAAGCATCTTCCTGCTTGGCTATAATGACAGTTTTTTGTCTTTCTCGTATGTGACATCTGTCAAGTAACACCATGGGGGGAAAAAAGCCATTGCAAACCTTACTCAAGCTCTTCCTCTCAAGACTATCTGCATCTGTGCTCCCTCTGCTTTTTTCTTATTGAGGGTAGTATATGAACTTGTTAGGTGCCAATGCCAGAATTTTGTTTAAATAAGAAAGAAGCCTTTTAAGGTTCCAAATGAATAAAAGCTTCTGTAAATTTGAAAGTCTAATGAACAAAATCAGGGAATAAAAATAGTTAACATTATTTAACCTTCAGTTTACCTGTAAGGGTTGATTTCATATTTCTGCCTGTCACCCCTAACCTTTTCTTACAACTTACTTTTACAGCATTTATTTCCTTTAAGCCCTCACGACCCATTCAGCCGATGATCCCATTAACAATAGCAAGGATTGATGTGGGGTCAGGATGTCAGCATTTGGCCCAATTGACATCATATTCAGAACTTGTCCAATGTACAAGAAAAGTAAAATCCAGTTCATTCTTTTGCAGTTATGTTGTCTTTGAATTAACAATTTCAACACTAGTTTTGTCAGTAAATTCAGCAGATACATTGTAGAAAAAAAATACTGTAATGTTTAGCAGACTTCATTCCTTTCCAAATCTGAGAGCTGCTTCCCACAAGTGTGTAACACAACAACTATACATTGTCAAGCATGGATAGTTCTACTGAATAAACCAAAAGGCTTCTGGTATTTGGTTTTACTTCCTGAGAGAGGAGTAGCATAACTCAGGAGAACAGTGCAGTGGAGAGCAACAAGTAAGGTGGTATTTAGTATAACTTGGAGTCTGCTACTTTTCAAACTTCTGTGCCTGCTGACAGCGCCTGAAAGCTGGTGGTGTAGAACAGTTGTGCCTTGTTCCCGATTGTCCATGAGTGGTTTTGAATTGGCCATAGGAGCTTAGTAGCAGGGAAAAATACAAACTGTTTACAAACAGCTCCTTTTAAAGATTCAGACACTTAAATGATTCACCCAGTGGATCAAGACTAGGACTTGCAGGTGTACAGCAGCTGTTGGTTTTTGTTCTTTGTTGACCTAGTTGATTTGAACAAACTAGAATATGGTAACTGCCTCTTGTTAGGGCATAAATGAAAATGGAGTGGTATAGGAACACTTGGGCTTAAGCAGTCCTTAGGCATAAACAAATACAAGTAGAAGAACAATCTGGGAGTGGGTATTTTTATTTCACGTGGCTTTGCTTATAAATCCAAATCCTGCGGAAGAACAGGTGCAGATCCTTTCTAAATCTGTGTTCTGGTTTCAGCTGGGATAGAGTTAATTTTCTTCCTAGTAGCTGCTGTAGTGCAGTGTTTTGGACTTAGGATGAGAACAATGCTGATAACACACTGATGTTTTAGTTGTTTGAGCTCCCGATGCTCTGCCAGGTGCACAAGAGACTGGGAGGGGACACAGCCAAGATAATTGATCCAAACTGACCAAAGGGCTATTCCATACCATATGGTGTCATGTTCAGTATATAAACTAGGGGGAGTTGGCTGGGGGGCAGCAATTGCTGCTTGGGGACTGGGTGGTTATCGGTCAGTGGGTGGTGAGTGGTTCCTTTTTTTCCCCTCCCTGGGTTTTGTTCCTCTTCTTGTTGTTTTCCTTTTCACAATTGATGATGATGATGGTTATTATTATATTTCAATTATTAAACTGTTCTTATTTCAACCCACAAGTTTTCTTACTTTTACCCTTCTGACTCTCTCCTCCATCCCACTGGGGGTGGGAGGGTGGGCAAGCAGCTGCACGGTGCTTAGTTGCTGGCTGGGGTTAAACCACGACAACCTGTATAGATTGTATTTGGAATGTGGTGAAACTGCAACATGGGGAAGATTATTATTCAAATATTTAAAAGCTGTGTTTAAGAATAGGCTAAATATCTTCCATATCCGAGCTTACATCATGGCTGAAGGAACTATTTAAACCAAAAGGAAATCCTGGGAAATGAAAGAGTGAAAACAATAGAGAGAAAAATGGATTGTATGTTGAAAGTTAAGTGTGAGCAATCTGGAATATATTTTATCAAAAATTGCTTTTTAAATGGTACTTTCTCTTGCTATAGAAGACATTATTGAACAAAAAACCCAAACCCAATGCAATTCAATTTGAATTTATCACTCTATTATTTTAATATATTTACTCAGGGTTAACAACTCATTAAGCACCAAATTGCTCACTCTTAATGAGTCCCCGATGGTGAAAATGAGCTGCCTACAACCGTACAGTAAAATAACAACAATAGCATGGCAGAAGGCTGTACTAAAAATCAAGTAAATGCTATTGAATCTTTGGTGTGTGGATGCCAGACTGGTTTTGAGAAGTGGTTCCATTAACATAGTTGAGTTGGTACATTGGCTGTAAGGCTATAAGGCTGTTTTTGTTTTCAGGAAAGGTATTTAATTTGATTTTCGCTTTTAAAATGGGTTAAGGGGACAGATACTGCATGTATACAAATTTTTAGGCTGTTTTCCTTGTTAAGTCCCAGGAAATTGATGGGGGTGGGGGAAGTAATCCCAAGGAATCTGTTGTCTGAAGTCCTTCCTCTTCTATATGGTCTTTTATGATCTCTTTTAATAAACTGAGATTCTTCACATGATAATGTTTCTTCCAGTCTTCTATTCCTAACACTTCAATGACTACAGGGCACACTCAGTAGTAAGGCTAAATTATGCCAGGTGTCTAACTAAAACACAGTAAGACTTAGTCCCTAGCCCTGACAACTTACCAATGCCCAGTCTCACAAATAAATTTAACAAGTAGAAGGAGGAAGGTTAGAACAATTGTGTGGTTAAGAACTCAAAGATGTGCACAGTTCATAAGTTCTGAATGGTTAAATATTGAATTAATAAAGGACCATCATGATAAAAACACACCTACCAAAACAGTCTAATGGCTTGCACTAATGCTTGCTGTCCCATCAACTTGCTCTTACAGTTTTCTTCTACAAGTATTCTTGCCTCTTTAATTATTAGTTTTTAAAACAATAGCATCTAAGAATTCCAGGAAGGTTAATGGGCCTCCGTAAGATGTCCTTCTCTCTCATGATGGTAATCCCATGCTGCAGGAAGGTTGGATTTGCTTAACTTTCTGATGCTTGCTGTCAATATGGCAAGGATGTCTCTCATCCAGGTCAGATAGCTGGGCAATATGTTCTCCTAACCAGGCAGGCGGTTGCTGTTAAGGTTGTCCTCGTTTCAGCTTAATTCAGAGTTCATTTTCTTCCTAGTAGCTGCTGTAGTGCTGTGTGTTGGNATGCCAATGACATGATCCCTTCCTCAGCTATCTCTTTGTCACACCTCTGCCCGTCATTCAACCAGTTTTGTACTGTGTAGGTGGAGGGACACAAGGCAAGTGCTCCTGAGGTTAGGCACTACAAGAGACCTGAAAGTTGGGGGAAACTGGCTAATTGTCACATGTCGCTTATCTTGTCTTCTGGCTGGTATCAATTCTCATCTCATTTGCATGAAGGGGCCCATTTGGCTTTAGTAATTGTGTTGATCATTTAACAGCAGTATAACTGGTTGAGGCAGACTCCTAAAAGCAGCAAACTTGCATCACTTTACCTAGCAGTAAAGAGTAAAATGAGACAGACAAAACTGTAACATCATCAAAATTTGCTGAATGTAAAGTAGAAGAGACTCTAGGCCTTTGCACAGAGTTTGTTCTGTTTACTGTTCATAGTACTTACTCCTGACTTGATACCTTATTTTATGGATACCTCATGCCTGTGCCCAACACTGAAGCATTAACAAGAAGTCCAGCTTCTTCAGTATTTTTCTTAGAAGAATAGTCCACGATATGGCCACCGTCTCCTGTTCTTATGCAAAAGCTGACTTGCTAAAGCCCAAGTATGAAAAATTTGGCTCTGACTATACGTTTAGCAGAGACCTTGTGGCCTAATAAACAAAAGGATAAACCTTATACTTTGCTCAGAAAGCAAAGATTTTTTTTCTCCTCCTTTCAAAGCAGCCCATAGGTTTCTATCTGTGGTTTCAGTGGAAGATGGAGAGAATTGCTGCGTGATCCAGGTATTTGTTTGTGACAGGTAACTATTGTTTTGTGAATTTTATTTGTTGTATTCATGAAATGAGTGAAAGTCTCCATTCCGCAACCTGTCTTTTTTCACTTCCTTCTCAAGAGGGCTCTCTTGACCCCAATGGATTGTCAGCTGCTGATGTAACACTCACTTTGTATAGAAGGAATTATTGGTCTAATGTAAAATGAGTTTCCTGGCACATCATCAGTATAAAAATCTTAAAGGAGGAAAGGGAAAAATGTGGCCTTGTTTTTTTAGGTTGTCTTCTTAGTATATTGATTGTTTTGCAGCATTAGCATCCTCCACAGAGGGGAAGGTCAATACCATTACAACTCCCACTGCTCTCACCCACTCTTTAAAACAAAATTGAATCCAGCGTATTATTGAAATAAGAAGAGCATGTGCACGCAATTATTTTTTTTCACTTTTTAAGTTACATTGAACAATGGACAGCTGGCATATCAGCCATCAAACAGAAAATTAACTGTACTAATAGCAGTGCAGATTCAATGCTGATTTAATTCTGACTTCAGAAGTTAATCATCTCCAACACGATGGATGGTTATTTAATGAGAAGGATTCATGGGTTCTAGAAACCACGCTACAAGCTAACAAATCAAATCTGATGCCATCACCTCCTTACTGAATCACTGTTTCGGCACTGCAGAATGGCCGGACAGCTTCATTGCTCAATACAGCCAGGAAGTGCGGGATTACAGCAGGAATCAAACTCTTTGAGCTGCTGGGCATGTGAATGTGCAATTCTGAAATAACTTGCACCCAAATAATTAATGTAATAATAAGCAAAATAATAGCAGAAACCAAACCCTATGAACCTTTCCCAGAAATAATTACTAATTGGTAGTTTTCCATGTTCATAGGCCCTATCAAATACCAGTGTTTTTTTTAGAGACAATATTAATTGAATTTAGGAGGTTTGGGGTTGGGGTGGGGTTTTTATGTGTGTGGGTTTTGGGTTTTTTTAGATTTTTTTTTTGTTATGATTTTATATTTTTGCTTACTATTTTAACTGAATTTAGTGCTAACAATGGCTGTGAAAAGGGTAGTGATGGTCTCTGTTAATTTGATTAGCAATTATATCGCAGGCTTAATCTATGGAAATGTTCTTGCATCACCAACTTTCTGGACCTGATTGAGTGGATTCTCGGGGGTCTATGAAAGAGTCAGTGTCTGGGGGCTGGGGATTTTTTGGTGAAAGTGTCAAAAGCAAGGGAAAGTGATTATTGCTCACTTCACTGATTCTGTAAGATGGACATATCTTCCCACTGGCAACTGAACTAAATTCCACCTACTGGTTTCATGCAGTCCACTGAACATCTGATTGATAGTGGTGGCTTTCAGCCTTTTTTTTTATAGATCAAATTGGGACTGGTAAGCCAGAGGCTAGAAGTTTCAATGCTTTTCCTTATAGGCATCTAATATTTTGTTCCCTTCAGCAATTTATCTCCAATAAAATATTTTTTCTTTGGAGGACCTTGTATGAATAAATCTGCTTTGCTCCAGAGAAGGTACTACATGGCTTAACCTCCATTGTTGTGTATTCTATAGTTAACGTAAAGAGAAGATGTTAGGGGTACTTGTATTAAGGTAGCAAAATATGCATTACATTACATTATTTTACATTATATTTACATTATTTTTCAGTACCTGGAGGACATTCATTAGGAAAGGCCATCACAGTGCTGATAAATGGCTTACATTATTTTTTGTGCATCCAAGTTATTCCTCTGGGAGACTCAGTCTTCATTCCTTCCTGTTCAGAGGAACAAAGAAAGCAGTCAACTTGTTTGTGGCTAAAATTCCACTGAAAATGCAAGATGCAGTTACTGTTATTTTGCTACTACTAGACAATGCTGAACTTCTGGTGGGAGATACAGGCATAGATGCCATAGTTGTATATCTGTCATCTCATATGACATAATGCTGCTTGATCTTGTCTTGCCTCTAGTTTTTTTTTGCAGACTTGCTCTCATCCTGATGAAGATGTCTATACATTCTTTCACTTCTAACATTGTCAGTGTTCCTTCAATATGTTAGTTACCTGAAACCTTTTGCAGTGCTGATCTTTGACTCAGAATGCTGTGAACTCTTAAGAACAGCAAGTAATTGTGCTCAAGAAACAATCATTGTACAACTGCAATAATCTTAAAGAGAATCACTTACATTTTGGCAAATACATTTGCAGCCAATCTTGAGAGACACAGGTTTGGTCTGAGGAAAGAAGAGACCTAAGGTGTTGACTGGCAAAGTTAAACCCACATTTATCTCATTTTGCTAAAGCTGATGGGAATGTAAACATAACATCTTCATAAGTAAATAAATATCCTTTGGTTTATCAGGCTTTGAGTCATATTAATGGTCGGGGAGAGGTGTACCATTTCTAGGTGAATTTGTGACACCACGTGTTTAAGATCTTGCTTTCAGTCATGTATGCTTTCAGTGATTATTAGCATTGGGGGGAGAATTTTCAAAGATTAATTATTTCTTTAAAAATCCATTCAAAATAATTCAGCCATGTTTGAGAGTGAATATGAGGGAAAATAATTGTTTATTTTCATTTGTTGTGCAAGTGGTGGCCACCCATGGCAGTGTTGTGGGAGCTAGCCTGTGGGGGGAGAGGTATTTGAACTTTCAGTCCTCGTGCACATGATGCTGTGGTTGAAAGGTTGTGTCTCCATTAAGGCCATTAGTGATGCTACTAAAGAATCCAATGGCAGAATGGGGAAAGAAAAAATGTGGAGCTTAGAAAATAAATTGTGAATAGAAGCTACTGCGTAGAAATGCTTGGCAAGTTTTTATTGCAAAGCAGTAGGGTAAAAATGTGATTACAGTGACATGCACTGTATTTGATAATGGTTTGGGTCTGAGATACCTCTCCTTTGATGCCTCTGTAATGCCAAGGGAATGCCTGAATGTTTGTCGCTTCTCTGGGAGGTACAGCTAAGGGATTCCCCTGTAATTCTAATGCGGAAGGTAGAAGATAAAAATTCTGACCTGACCCCCTTTTGAGGGAATGTTTCCCTTTCCTGTAATATTCTGCTTTTCCTTTTAGCCATAGAGCATGGTAGGAGAAAGTAGATAAAAAAAGTCCTGTTTGTGAGAATGGATGAGCAACCTTGGTCTCAACAGCTTGGGATGATGATTATCAAATATGGAAGGTGTATGAAGAGTTTTGAAAGCTCCTCAGTTGACTCCTCAAGCAGAGAACTTTACTTCAGAGAGCAAAAAGACGCAGTACATTTCTCCTGTCTCAATGCAAATTGAAGGCCAAATTATTAGTAAAAGGGCTGTGTGTCATGGAACCATCTTCCTCTGTCCAGGGACTCACCTATTCTGGTTCTGTCAGTAGTCTTCCCTCTCTGCTGTGCTACCAGGGACCTCTTCAACAATCTGTGAAATTCCTACTCTGCAGTGGAAAAAAACTCTAGGCAAAACAAGCACATGCACTATGCAAAGTATACAGGAAAATGGATACATTTAATATCACTGATGCACAGTAACAAAAAGATTAGGAAGGAAAGGAAGAGAGGAAGGTGTCCCATTGTGAAAGAGTGATAAGGGCTAAAGTAAAAGGTCTCATACCCCAGTGCTCTATGAAGACCTAGAGTGAGGTTAGAGGGTTGGAAAAAAGCTAAATCCATTAATAAAGAAAGGTGCATCTAATGATGCCATGAAATAAGTTTATATATGCAGGTAAAATAATTTCCTTTACAAATAGCAAGAAGCTCCTCTGACCACTGTATTATCCTTTACAGAATCTAGGTTAGATCACTCTCTTCCAAGTCAGTCTTTAATGGATCAGTTAAGGCTACAGAAGATGTATGTATCTGGGCTAACACCACAATAACCTCGCCTTGTGCAAGCAGTGAGTTGGCTCCTATTTTCACGGTGCGTCAGTTGCCCTGTCTAGAACTTGCCAGTAAGGATGTATTTACCCTTGCTAAGGAATATCCTTGGGTGGCAGTTATTATTTAAATAGATAAATGTTTCTTGATTGCTTAAACATGTGAGCTGTTTGCAGGCTGGCAGCTGTAGCACATCACTCAGTGAGGCAGTCCTCACAGGCAGACATAGAGCTTAAGCTCCCAGCACACTCCCAGCTCGTCGTTCTGTGTCATACGTGAGGCTTCACCATCTCAGCTAAAAGCTGTCCTGTCACTGCTCTTCCTAAGGCTGCCACCACGATACTGCTCAGCAGGGGCATGATTCAGATCCAACTGAAGTCAGTAGGAAATATCCAGCTGGCTTCCTGAATGCCATGCATTACTTCAGTGAGCTGAGGACGTGCAAATATAGAACAGACATCAGTGACGTGTGTTCAGGCAGTGCGGTCAGGGCCCGTGCTGCAGCTCCTTTAAATTCACCATCCTGGGGATGTGTGTGGAAGCAGCTGTGGCCTGGAGGATGCTTCAGGGAGCAGCTGGCTTGGTTGCTTGCTTCCACTTTGTCCGGAGAACAGCAACCCCTTTCTGAGCAGCAGTGCCCACACTGGCCCTGTTTTGTCAGGGTTGTTCTCAGTGTGTTTGTGTCTGCAGCCGTGCACCACAGTAGCCTTGTTCTGTGGCAGGTGGACTGTGATGGAGGGGGAAGGGTACCATGTGTGCACCTTTTTTATTGCTGGCAGGCATGAAAGAGAAGGAGGGGGTGCCAGCTATTACATCAAACCTTGGAACAAGAGGTGTGCAGGAGAAATGTGCTCTGGAGTTCTTGCTGGCAGGTCATGCCAACTGATGGAAGAATTGCCTAATTTGGATAATAAAAATGCCTTGAACTATAAGCTGAAGCTTTGTAACAGTTGTATGCTGTAGAAGTAGTTAATGAGACTTTCTTTCTTTGAGCTTTGGAAAGTCTCCAAGACCCACTCAAGAGAGAAATTAGCAAATGTCTTTTTGTTACCTGAAGCGAAATTGTCTTGCTGAAATGCAGAGACGTACTCTCTCCATCATCACCACCTAATCAAACCCAAAGTGGTTGTGGTGGGGGAACGAAAAGAGTGGGAGTATAGGGGAAAAAGACAGAGGTAAATTAAGATTAATTGAAGGGGGAGGAGAAGAAGTGGTTTGACAATTATCCAAGGTTTTTCTAAGCAGTGGGTCCTATGGCTGCAAACATCAGGCAAATCTCTGTCCCAGTCATTCTGGAAATCTATTTATAATGCAAAAAGTGATTAGTGGAAGGCTTATACGCTGCCAGAATATCAGGAAAACTAAACAGGAGCCTTAACACAGAAATGTTTTCGGCATTGATCTGTCCTCTAGACCAGCTTAGAAATAGGATGTGTATTCATCAAGAACTGGAGTTTTCACTGACAAGTCTCATTTTTACTGTTTATTTCAGTGACCTGGTGTAGTGTATAAATTCTGCTCCTTTTTAGCTTGAAGAATCCACTGAGGTTTAATGGACTGAGGTTCAAGGACTGTGAGCGAGCATTCCTGAACCGGCCCATCTTTGCCATTGTTTTGCAGTACGTTCTTCTGGGCATCTGTCGCAGCTGTCTGCTCTCTGGCCTTAATTTCCCCATTTGTAAATGTGAATAGCTCTTGAGAAGTGTGGTATGAGATGTAAAGTTATTTCAAGCTATAAGATACAAAGCTGTGAAAAAGCAATGAGCTGGGGAAACGATATGACTTGGTCTTTTAGAATAACGGAGTACCTACATCTGCTCGTTTCTAACTTCTGAGATTCTGTTCTGACCTGTAAGTGCAGGGCTGGTCCTCATTACAGCGGCCTTTGTATCAATGGCAGCAGTAAATTAAGAATGCAGATCTGTTTTGAGGCTTTAGTTCTGTTTGATGTTTCTGAACCTTCCTTGCTCTCACATGAAGCAATCATGTTGAAGGCTAATTAAATGTGGGTAAACATATTTGATCCTTTCCATTGTTTCTTGTCATTCTGTCTGCTAAAAATCATGGGTTACACCAGCTCTTCAAGCAGGAGGCCAACAGGCAGAAAGAGACATCAGTAGATTATGTATGCATCAGTGGCAGGCAGGCAGAAGGGAAAGGTTAAGGAGGGGACGTTATAATGCTTCGGTGCCACTTGGTTGAATTACTGCGGTGCAACCTTTCTAAGAAGAGGTGACACAGAACTGTAACTATTTGATGTGTCAGTGAACAATGGGCTGGTAATTAAGCACAAGATTTAGGAATTATAAGATTTGTTTATAGTTTTGAACATGTTGCCTGGAAAGGTCTTAATTTTCTTTTTCTGTGCTGCAGTTTTCCTCTCTGCAAAATAGACCTGATACCTCCTTCGAAATACAATTAAAAGGCTCGTTTCATGAATATTCATAGAGTGCTTTGAGATGTTTGGTAAAAAATGATCTGTAAATACAAGAAATTGCTACACATCTATTAAATTTTTGTCAGCAAGTGTTCATTTAATCATTAAACCTCAAAATATACACAGACATCCCTGAAAGAGCTTATTCCCGAAACAGAAACTTTGAAACCAAAAGTTGCATTCTTTCATTCTTAGTGTATGGGAACAAGAAAGCTCAGAGAATTTAGGAGCCACCTGCTGCCAGCGCTGGCTTAAATTTAATTTAAAATTAAATAATTTTAAATTTCTGTGGGCCTTACAAAGCACACCCAAAGAAATATTAAACGAAAACAGAGAATGACTAGAGTAAATCACATTTGAGAAAGTCACATCTGAGGTCTCAGTGGGCTCCATCCTTCTTTATTTTCCAGTTCTGAGTGCTCATAATATCAGTAACAGTCCCAACTCCTGTACTTCTGAAGTCAGTGTCCATTTTTCTACTAGCTACAAGTGGGTATGGTACAAGGCCCCAGTTAAGGATGAAAAGTCTGTGGTGTTTAATGTGTTTCTGATTCCCAGATCCTGTTTCTAATTTTCATTACATGGTTAGTGACACTGACCTCCTTCAGGATCTGGTTGTGTGTAGTGCATGTAGGAGGTCTAAATGGCTGAGGCTGACACAGAATATATGCAGTATATTAAGAAAATTGTCACCACAAATGTTGCCATTTTTGGACGGCTTTCCTAGATATTCATTCATATTAGCCAAGGTCTGAGAAGACCACGAGAAAAGGTAACTTGACCTAAAACCTAGGGATCAGTTAGAAACTAGCATTCCCAAAGGAGGGATGACTGACTGCAGTTTTCTTGCACTTGTAGTGGTCTACAAGTGATGAAATAGGAACTGTGACTGTAATTACCACTATGATTTGGTATAGCTGTGCCCCCAGGGCTAAATTTTCACTAATGCTTGTGTGCAGCTTTTCTGGGAGCAAGATAGATAATTCTATAGTAACATGTATCTGTCCATCAATAGAGATACTACAAGCAGTTACTTTTAAGTTGTATTTTAAAAAATCTTACAGGAAAATCCCTGATGTTTTGTTCTGGAGGCAATGGATATGAACAGATGTTCATATACACTTCTGCATCAGCGTGTGCCTTCCTGTGCTTCATTGTCCCTTGGCTATATATATGGTATTTATGAAATCACTAGTTAGCTGTCCCATAACTAGCTTTAATGGCATTCTTATATGCTTTGCAAATTGAGTCTCATAATCTGATAGAACTGTTTGTCTTATATCAGTGAATGAATCCTGTTTGAAACTTTCAAATTTCACCTTTCAGAGTTGCTCATATTTATTTCAGATAGAAGAAATGCAGTGAAGCTGTTTGAAATAAATATTTCACTCCAATGCAAGCCACAGAGAGAAAGTGTGTATACAAGATCTGGCTGCAGAAGGACTGCTACTCACTTATTTATGAGTGTAAACAGAAAGACCAATTAATGCAGAGACCTTTAGAAAGTTTTGGAGCACAGAGTGGCCATAGATAGTCTTTCACAGATGTGTTTCTCAGCCTGGGTATCTTGCCTTTGCTAGGGACCTGAATCCTCGCTAGTTATGTCATCCACTTATGTCCAAAACGGCTACAAACATCTTGGGTAAATCTTAAACAAATTGGGTTTTTTCTGCTATTGTCTAGTTTTGCTAGAAATGACTCAGTATTTTTGTCCCTCTCTTGCAAAAGAAATCAGTCACTTAGAGGTTTTTTTTATTATTATTATTCTATTTGTCCCTTGTTCACTTTAGTTTTAAAATACTTACGTGGAAATTCCATTGCTTGTACTACCTCATATGCTGTTCCAAAACCTTTCAATAGTAAGATCCTTTATGTTTTACAGGGTGAATACTTGGAATCTGGTATTACATCAAGGCATTGCTGCTTGAAAGGCCTTGAGTTTACATTCCTTGTGTATATTGTGATCAAGTTGTGTTGTTACTGTTATCACTTTTATTATTCAGATGTTGTATATTTATTGATGTAGTGTCTGGGTCAAGGCGTTTGGGTTGGTTTGACTTAATTAGGGAAACATATAAAGGGTCTATAATTTTGAACTACAAGCTGCAAATATCTTAACTGCTTCTTTTATTTCATAGCCCTATCAACTCCATCTCGTAACGTATTCTCACACATTTTGTAATCCCTTTCCTGGGAGCTTTTCTGGGAATAATTAATAGAATGTTTTCTTTTCAGTCTTGGAACATGTTAGTGTTAAAGCAATTGTGAATTAAGTTGTCTGTAAATACGCCAACGCTATTTTATCAAAACTGGAACTATTTTGTGGTAAGGAGTAAAGGACAGATGTAGCCGGTCAATTCTGTGGAACACTGTTTTGTGTCATCAAAAAGCCTACAACATTACCACCTCATATGTCTGTCTTTCCTCCAATCTCTTTTCGGTTCTTTTCTGCTTTGTTAGAGGGATTGCACAGAAAATTAGTTATCAGTCTTGCCACATATTGCATTGCTGGTGATGGTCAATATTGAATTATGAGGGATGTTAGCACAATTTTCAACAGTCTAATTGCTTCTCCTGTACCCAATGAAACGTTACATTAAATAGCAAGAGTGACCAGGTTGCATTCGATTTCCATAATACATTGGTGGGATTTCATTACTGAAGGCTCTAGCATTTAATCATGTGGCTCTACCTCCATATATGTGTTGCATCTGAATCATTTTGTCCAGGGCAAAAGCTTAATAAGGACTATGTGGTTGTCGTGAATATGATTTTTTTTACACGGCTTAGTTTAGCAGCAATTTAGGATTTATTAGTATTTTTGAGATAGATCACAGAATTAGGTTATATAATTCTTAACAACACTTAAGCATCAGCCAATTTAACAGAGCAATTCAATGGAATTTGTTATAATCAAAATAGTGACTTAGTTAAAGATTCAAGAATGGCAAGAGTCACTGAAAAGTTACAGCAGGGTTGCACACACAGATGGGGTTTCAATCAAATCACACACAGACAGACTGACAAACAGCTCTAAATCAAATTGCACACACACAGACAAAAAGTTCTGATCAAATTGCACACACCCCCTCACACACCCCAAGGTTAACCTGT
>VZTL01064730.1:0-13068 GCA_013400535.1 Scopus umbretta
AAAAAGATTAAAAAAACCCAACAGAGCCTAGGTATTTCCCTGGCTAACAGGGTCTGAGCAGTCTTGCTCTCCTACCAGTCTTGTACTCCATTTGCCCGCAGCCTGTGCTGCAGGTAATTTACTGGGTCCTTTGGATTTTATTGCCTGCATCACATCAAGGTTTGCTGGCCCCACACAAGCCACAAGCCCATCCAACCTCACACCCGCCTGCTCCGGGGTCATGCCATCCTTTCCTGTGCCAGAAGCAGTCGGGGAAATTGGCTGGGCACCTCCACTTCCATCTGAAGGTGTGGTTTTTTGGTTGGTGTTGGTTTGGGGTTTTTTTGTTTTGTTTTTTTTGCAGGACCCCACAAAGGTACCCGTGGCCCACTCCGAGAACAACCACATGCAAAAAAGCACCAATGCACCCAAAAGCCAAATAACCCTTCACGGAAAATAAAAAAGCCAAATTTTAGCTATGCACTCCTGGGTTTTTCTGATTAGAGGAGCCTGTGCTAAACACTTTTAAAAGCTCTTTTGGCCCCAGGTAATTCCTGGCATAATATCCTTGCTGGTAAATTGGTTTTGGGGGGGCGGGGGACTCAGTGCAGACTAACTCCCTGTATTTTGCTGCCAGATCTGTAACAAAGAAATGCTCCATTGTTTGAGAATACGGGAATGCCTCTCTCTCAATCAAACCCGAAATCACAGAAACGCATTTCCCCCTTAATTCAGTTTAAACCTAGAGCTTCTCCCCAGGTAATTAATAATGTTTGCAAATGTGCCTCCTTTGAAGGGATATTATCGTAGTTTAGGTGACAAGCTCAGACTCGTATTCCTCTTTATAATTCCTAACATCTACTCAGGCGGCATTAATTGTATTCAAAGCAATTACACAGGAGTCATGTTGGCCACTTTATATCACATTCTACAAGAAATTTTGCTTTGCGCTGCTCTGAGCCGCAGTGCCGATTCCCAGCCTTTCCCCTCCTGGCTGCCTGGTGGGCACCTGACAAGAGGCACCAGGGCAGGTTGTGCTTTCGTTTTGCAGAAGCAAAGGAGCTGAATGTATTGACTGTAGATGGACGCCTGTTGTGTATTTTTTATGATTACAAGAAGAAGGACTATGAGATGGAGACTCCTCATCCGAGGTGATAAACAGGCAGTCCCCCTCTCTGTGCAGCACCTGCCTAGGATGGAGGAGACGCAGAAGCAATCAAGGATGCGCACCATGTCATTTTGTACTCAGGGACAACACACCCCGCATTTGTGTGATCTCCCTTGGCCTGAAAGCCACAAAGCCGTTTTGGACATTCCAGGAACAGACTTGGCTCCGGAAGAAAAAAACAGAAAAAAGGAAAAAAAAAAAAAAAAAAAAAAAAAGGCTGTTTGTCTCTGTATGGTGCTGACCCATTTCTCTGGCCTCAGACGAGAAAGTTCCTTGGTTGTTTTGCTGATGTACAGACACACGCACGTAGCCAAGCAAAATAAAGCCAGCACAAGAGCCTGATGGAAGCATGCCTGGGAAACGTCTGGAGCAGGGACTGCTGAGAAGTGTGTAACATTGGAAGAACACCAGTGTGATGCTCCATTCACTTATTTCATAATCATGAAAGATATCCAATACATAATCCAACAGAATTTGAGGATCCTGGCTGGTACCAGGAACAGGCAGCCAAGCCTTGTCTCATAAACTCTGCTGTAGTATCTCTGCCTGATTGAACATGGGTATTTTTTGCAAAGAATAAGCTTTAAATTAAATTCCACTCTTTGTAAATAAGACACACCATTTCCCTCAGGTATATTTTCTCTTTTCTCGTTAGAGACCATCAAACAAAAGAGACTATTTTAATAGCAAGTCCAACACATAGCATCCATTTACTCCCAAAGCTGCTGGGCAAGTCATGCTGCCAGACCTGGCAAGGCTACCTGAGTCCTGACTGCTTTCCAGGAAAGGGCTGTGCATGACCCAACGTGGGGTTCCCATGCCCAGGATGGGGACAAGGGCTGGGACGAAGATGCAAAGCATCCCTTCAGACGGCAAAGGGTCAGGGCCGCTCGTGGGGTCTCAGCCAACAGGGCTCCAAACCCAAGGTCAGAGGAGCCAACATCCTGGGCACACCATTAATGAGGGCCCCAAAAGAACAGAAAGGCTGTTGGGAGGATGAGGAAGAGCAGCTGGGGTCAGGGGGTGTCAGTGGACCCGTCAGGGGTGGAGCGGGGCAACCTTGAGAGGCAGTGATGGGCTTGCCAGAACAGAGCCAGAGCCTCGTGCGAGGGACAGGGGCACAGGGACCTCGAGGTTGTGGCATTAATATGGTATTAAACCCAAGGAATTGCAAACTGATTTGCTGAGACTTTTGTACCATACCTTTTTTTGAAGTAGAGGAACCCAGCTCTGAGGCACACTGATGGCTTTCAAAATCGTAATACATTGCCTCTAATACTGGCACTCCAGTTATCCTCAGGAACGTGCAAATAATCAACATTTTGCACTGTTTTCCAGTGTGCATCATGTGCCTGTAGAGGAGGGATCTTCAGAAACTGCTCCAATAGAGTTAATGGGCTGCTCTGTCAGAGCCTATTTAAAATTCCAGGCAGTGCTAATTTAGTTTTAATGGGCACAAATTCAATTCCAATGGCTGAAGTATGCAAGTAACAAATAAAAGGGAACCCCTGCTCCAGCAGCTTCCAGAGAGAAAACAAACAGCTGCCCAGCTCCCCACCTTGCCCCGAGCCACTCTCTCCCTACCGATCCTCTCCAGCAGAAGCTGGCCCCACAGCTGCCTGGAGGCTCTGCTGGCAGAGATGGGGCTCACACCCACGCCACCGGCTGATGTATTTATTTGCTGACAAGTGCAGACCTGACACTAAAGGGCCCTCAATAATACCAAGCCTCATTAAATTTTAATCAGGGCAGCCTTGCACTCACTCTTCAAACACCAAGACTTTGCGAGGGAGGAGATGCTGCGGCAGGGAGCCTCTGGCAGGGCAGGGAATGCCTTGGGAAGACCCTTCCCAAAGCATGCACCATTGTCACCCTGCCCACCAGACCTGGAGGAGATGGGCTGCTACCGTGAGATGTGGCGCCGGCATCACTGCGACCCTCCCGCTTCATCAAACCGCTACCCCCTCACCGCAGGGAATCCCATGCAAAAGGCAGTCTTTTCCCATGGTGTCTTACAGGAACCGACAAAAATTATTTTCTGCTTTGAGCAATACAACAAAGGGTTTTTGCTGTAAGCTTGAACTTGGAGCTGCAAGTAGGACTTGCCAGTGCTTAAGACTTTGTCATCTCTGCACAGCCCAGGAAACAGCACTTTAGCAATACCTTCCCACCTAGGAGGCATCGGCTCCAGGAGTCGCTCACGGATAAGCTGGAACAGCATGCATACGTTTGTATACATTTGTGCCCTTATCCTGAGGGCTGGAAATGTACATGAGAATACAGAGATAGGCGCATAAGAAATCATCTGCTTCATGCTAAATATTGTATTGGCACAACATGGTAGATGCAACGCAGTCAGATTCATTCAGAGACTACTTGCAAGCAAACCTGGAGGTGATGTTAACGACCTGCTGGCTATCGTTGTGACTACACTGCTCATTCATTGGGAGAATGTAAAAATTAAATAAAGAAGTTGGAGCCGATGAACCAGCAGAGAGTAGACCAGAGGAATAAACAACCAGCAAACCCCAAGCTATTCTTCAGGTCAGTACAGGTGCGATATCAGAAAGGAGCTCGAAAAAGGCCAAGTCTCAGGTCTGCTGCAGCACGACATGCCAGAGTGGTTGAGCAAACCTGTTAGAGGGACACCGACACTGTGGCAGGAGTTTTGCGGGTAGCAATCAAAGATCAAGTTTCCCCAAACTGAGGTCCCTTTTCCACACTGCTGCTAAAGAAGCTCAACTCAGACTGAGCTATGCCGTCCAACTATGCAGGAAAAGTGCTGAATTAAACAGCTTAGTATCTTTACACACTCAAACCAGGACAAAGTACCATAAAATATGCTGAGTAATGGTTGCCTAATGTAGACTTCTTTCTTACAAATGGCTAAGGCAGCAGAAACTAAGCAGGTGAGCACCGAGTTTACATCTTCTGCAGCTACGGCAGAAGCAGACCCTGTCCTTCTCCTCAACGTTATCTCTGCGGCCTCTTTCCTGAGATCGTGGTGGCTGCAAGGACACTAAAGGGAAACCAGACATCAGTCTGTGGGACACAGAAAAGCCCAGCTTTTATCCAGGGAAACTGAAGATGCTTCTCCCTCTTAATCACTTCAACCTGTATCAGCAAGGAAAGGGCTGTGGTAATTTCCAGCTTCCCATCCTCTGTCTATATTGACTGCCTGCTTCCCAGCCATCACAGAGAAAGGCAAGCCAGGGCATTATGATTCTGGAATAACCAGCTCTGTTCAGCACCTGTGGACTCATCCTGCTCCATCCCAGCAGCATCACTCACTGCTAATCACTTGCAATGCATTGGGTCAGGTCATTCCTCCTCTAAACTCATTTACTCCTTGACAAAGGCTCATTATGTCACTGGAGCAGCACCAGAAAAACACTGACGGATGAAGGACTCTGCAAGGACACTTTCAGAGCCTTTATACAATGCTGACAGGCCTGGGAAGGAGACAGCAGGGTAACACCCTACAAGGATAGAGGGATGCAAGGACCTGCCATACCAGAACTGAGCAGATCACGGCTGGGCCCAGAGACTCTGCTGTGTGATCTGTATCTTTGCTGTGTAAACAGAAGAGCAGCTGGTTACTATAAGGACGCATCCTTGACTCTCTTGTGTGGCACTGCGGGGAAAAGGGGATGCAGGGCCATGCACAAGGCTGGGGTGAGCATAGCGAAGCCCAGCTGCTCACACCTATCGTCATATGGGGTTACGCTGTCCTCGTCTTTGTCCTCAGTGCTGCAAAGCTGACAACAACGGCCAAGTACAGATGAGGCACAGCGTTTCTGACCAGCGATGGCAGCACCTGCAGGCATATGGGTTGGACACACTGCCAAGCATGGCACCCTCCTGCTCCAAAAATCCTCCTTGCCCTGCCAACAAGCAAGGACTCATGGAAGGATTTTTCCAGCAATTGCCTTGGTAGACGTAAAAGGCATTAATATTGCTGTCCACTCCCTGTAGGTGCTGTGAGCCTCAGCCTATCCATATGCTGCATTAGTCCCATCAGAGAAACATCAACTTTCTCCCCTTGTTGCTCACACTCATTCTTACTTGTTTCAAAGATGGGCCTTTCTCTTAAGAAAAAAAAAAAAATCAAAGTGCGATGCGATTTCTAGGAATCTCTCCAATTTGGCGCTGGAAGATGCACGCTCTCTGAAGAGCTGATGCCAAAGGCCCACAGTTCAAGTAAGAAGGAGCACACATCATGCCACAATCCACCAGTCATGGATGCCAGCGATGCCCTGGCCACCGTGATGCAGCAGTCAGCCCCAGGTTTGCCTCCCTCAACCCTGTTTTAGCTTGGCCTCACTGTACCCAACTCTTCGCCGGATAAAAAGGCACATGTAGGAAACAGGCTCATTTTCTACCTGGGAAGGACGGCTGGTTTCAGCCCCGTGTCTTTGGCTACATGCAAGAGCGTGGAGGCAGTGCCATGGAGAGTAACCCGTTGTGTCTGCGAAGCACCTGGCAAAGACCTGCTATTGACACACGATTCTTCCTGTCCAGTCTTTAATTTCTTCTGGAGTACGCAGGCAGATGCAGAGCAATGGATCCCCATATGGCTGGGAACGGGATTTGCTTGCTCTGGCAGCAGCAGCAGCAGCAAACAAGGGAAGTTTCTCCCTCCTGCTCTGGGCACAGCATCCCATACTTCCTTGACCTCTGCTGCCATAAACATCTAGTGCAGGATTTACAGTATCACAATGGAAGTTGTGAAATTTAGGTGAAATCACTCAGGTGAAGTATAGGAAGCCCATGACCTCTTACTCCAGCCACCAGGAACAGGTTCTGCTCTTCTCCTCAACATTGATGGATTTCCCAGCATAGATGTTTCTCAAGACCACCCAAAGTTAAATCTAAGCCGTGCTGGGCATTATGCTCAGGCATCCCCTTCTGCCCTCCACGACCTCAGCGATAGGACGAGAGGTAATGGCCTCAAGTTGCGCCAGGGCAGGTTTAGATTGGATATTAGGAAAAAATTCCTTACTGAAAAAGTGGTGAGGCATTGGAATAGGCTGCCCAGGGAGGGGGTGGAGTCACCATCCCTGGAGGTATTCAAAAAATGTGTAGATGTGGCCCTTCAAGACATGGTTTAGTAGACACAGTGTTGTTGGGTTGACGGTTGGACTAGATGATCTCGGAGGTCTTTTCCAACCGTAATGATGCTATGAAAGTCCTCCAGCACACTCCAAATTTAAGCCCTGACACATTTTCCTTGCCTGCCCCCCTCAAGTATATCCAGTCATTGCAGACACTGTGTTTAAACTGTCCCAGGAGCAGTTACAGCTGGGCATGTGCAAGTTACCTGCAGAGCACACAGTGCACCACAGCTGCCTTATGCTAATAACAGGGTTGCACCCTTTGCATGTTTCTTTGTCCACAATTACCAGAGGACAGAATTAATGTGTCCTCTTTTGTAACTGAAGATAACAATTTGCAAGGTACCAAGAGCCTTAGATGTCAGGAAACTTAATCTTATTCAAATTCAACAAAGATAATATGAGCAGAAGAAATGCACATCATCAGGGCAATGCTAGGATGGAGAATGGACTGGGTGATCCGGATCAATGGCTACACTTACTGTATTTGAAAAAAAGAGACACTGGGTCTTTTCATACCTTTGGCAGCACAATATAATTCTAACGCTGTGGGATGATCACAATCAGACTTTTTCAAAGACTACATCTTGAATACTTTATATCAGTGATTTCAGTTAAAATCTGAATTCACAATACGGTTTCTATTTATAGGCCCACATTCTATTTTTGAGAAATAAAGGAGTTTATTTCAAAAGTAATACCTAGAGTGATGAAAGATGGTATTTCCAGAAGAATTAATCTCTAAAATGATGTACGCTGTTCACCTGAAATATAATTTTATAATTAATTGCTGCAAGCTTGCCTTTCAATGGCAGAAGATCTCTTGAAAAAGTCTCTTCAAATCAGGGTGACAACCCTAGACTTTTTATTGTAGCACATCTAATTTCAGAAGTATCAACCACATTTGCAAATGCTAATATAGCAAGAAATTATACCGTGTGCACTCTCCCCGGTACAGAAAGAGCCCGTGAAGGCAGAAGATCAATGCTCAACACATGGCCGAGAAAGCAAAACCAAGAGGGAGGATGCAGCAACACACCAATAAGCTCCTGTGCGAAACATCAACTCCTGTTACAGGGATCCAGCCGAGCAAAGGGACCATCTTGTGTCCTGTCGGTCAAATGTCTGCTCGTCTTGATCAGATGGAAACACAACACAGCATTCCTCCCCTTTCCTCTCTATGTTTCCCCAGCAAAGACACCTTGCTCCTTTCCTTTTTGAAACTGCTCTTCTCTTGGCTTTGGGGTGGATATGACAGTGGTATTTCACATTAATATTTCCTAAGATTGGAAGTTAGTACAGTGTTGCAAGACCTCGTCTCTCTTCTTAAATTAAGAAAGAACCCAATTAAATTAAGAACTGAAGACCCAACAGGTTTCTCCCTATTAGCGGGCCTTTTATCAGATTGACTTTGGCTGCTTAAACTCTTTAAATGTCACTATTTTTTGCCACCTTTCCTTGTGCAGGGGAATGCTGATTTCATCATATGACAGTAAGTGATAAATCCCGATTTGAATTGTCTGCATTAGAAGAGAAAAGATAATATGTCACTTTCTCAGCAGGTGGTTTATCCCCTGGGGAGACAGCTGTCGAGTCCGATGTGAGCCTCAGAAGCTGCCCCTGTAAATAAGAGCATGATCCCTCTCACCTGGCTTCACAATTTCAGCCCCTTGGCAAGGACAGGGTTAAGGCTGCGTGTGCAAGTTGGTGAGGAACAAGCGTCCCTGAAGAGATGTTAACGTTTTTCCCTTGAGGGAAGGGCAGGGCAGCCCAGCATCCCATGCAATGCATGAAGGCTGAAGTTACTGTGTGCCTTGGCAGGGAGCGACTGCATTCACGATGGCTGGCTCCACATCTCATCTCTCTTCTGAAGGCAAAATAACACGGAACCCAGAGTAGGAGGAGGGAGACGGGGATCCCTCAGGGACACACGGCTCTCCGTCTCTCACTTCTTTCAATTCCTGAACTAGCCTGGCAGAGATGTCCAGGTTAGGCTCTGGCGATGGTTTCCCTGCTCCAGAGGGGTTGGGAAGAGGCAAAGAGCCTGGGGACTGGGAGGTGATGGTTTCCCTGGGACCATACGACATCATAGCTCCACAGGGACTGCAAAGCAAGACACCAAAGGGAAGAGAGGTTTGAATGTAGCAGGCGAGGAGGTGCTGAGAGGTGAAGGATGAGCAGCTGCTCCAGAGTGAGACGGGATGTCTCCGGCTGGAAACACAGGGACGGACCTGAGAGATCACCTGCGACGTGTGATAGCTTGAATACTTAAAATGCTTAGTCAAAAAGTGGCACAGAAGAAGGCAATGTGAGTTGTCAGTATCACACTGCTATCATGTGAATTTGCTTGGTTTTCCTGACTCACAGGAGGCAACTGAGATCTCAGACCCACCTCTGGTTCAGGTAGCACCTTTGCTGGCCACCAGTTTGGGCTGGACGAGAAAGTCACATGGGGGCATCACGTATTCACAGAGACAGCAAGGAATAAATAAAAGAAAAATCAGCTGCTGCTAATTATGTCCCGACGTTCTCACCTTTAAGGTTTTAAATCACAAGTGACATTTCCAAATCAATCCTATTCTGTTTTGGAGAGTTTAACAAGAAACATTCAGTCTCCAAGAGCACTTGGATTTATTCTGATCGGTAATTTGACAAGAATCCATTAAAATATACTGGAGGTTGCCTTACCCCCTAAGGAGAGAGTTTAGTCCAAGGGCTTTTGTACAGCTGCCTTTTGGCAAAAAATGTAGATGGAAACTCATTTTAAAAGTGCAATGACTTGTAATGAGCAAGCTCCAAAATGATAATCCTAGCAGTCCCTTTTTATTCAGCACTTGATGATGAACTGTACCTGGGTGCGTCAAAGGTAAGAGAGAACATTTTCCTGTGCTTGGGTGTACCAAAGCATTTGACAGCTATGTGAATGGCCCCACCACATCCCAGAAATGGTCTGAAGGCAGCCAGAAAGGCGAGGGACCAACCAAAGCAACCCCAATCCCACAACCCGAGGAGCACATGACGCTGCTGTGTCATCTGCAGCACTCCTGAGGAGCAGGTCAGGGCAAGGGAAACCTTTGCAATCTGGGGACAGAGCAGCCCAAAACAGGAGTGTCCCCCTGCTCCATTCCCATCCTGTCTTCTACCCTCAAATCACAGGGAAGCAACCTGCCTTGAATTCGCAGCAGACGTTCTGTACCCAATTCTATCTGTGTGTTTTCCCCCAAATTATGAACACAGGAAGAAGCCCAAAATCACACTATTGCACTTTAGCATCCTTGCATAAACCTGTTATATCGTAAGCGCAATTAACCTCAAACTGTTACCACCACACTGCAGTATGCCAAACCAAAAGCAGATTTGCAGAAATGTTCTGCAGTGCGTATTGGTACCAAGAACTTAAACCTAGGCGGAAACAGCGTTATAAGGGTATTTTTGAATGAAAACTGTAACCACATCACCAACGCATACTTATGGAATCTCTACCTACTATTTTCCTTGTAACCAGCAGAGCAGGTCTTAAACATATCACAAATAACTAAAATACAAAGGAATAATATCTGTGATTTTTATGTAATCAATAATAGATTCTAGTAACTCATAAGGAAACTGGAATTTTCTTTAATGTACAATAGATTGCAATCACTTTATTTGTCTAACATGCTTACAATTGCTGTTCTATTTTCCACTTAAGGCAGCTTGCTTTATTGATCCAATCAGGTTTGAGGGCCATGATACCAATCCTTCCACACATCCCAACTCACAAATTCCTGTCCAACAACGATGCCTATGAGGGAGATTACATTCTTCTTTTAAACACAGGCTGCTATTGATAAAGGTATTTTTGGAGATATAACCAGATTTTAACTCATGGTCAAAAATTATCTGTTTAGGTAATTTTCAAGTAGCATCTGGAGAATGAGCTTTCCTACTGAATGTAATGCAGAGCTAGTGCAAAACAGGAGGGAGGGCAGCAAGTTCTTCAAACCGTCAACACAGCAAACAAAGAGGCAAAAAGAAGGAAGAAGGGTAGAAAATAGGAATGCACAAGCCACGAGCAAGCAAGGTAGTCTGACCAGTGTTGGGATGCTGAAAAATAACGCGAGGTCCCGCGCATTGCAGAATTTGCAGTTTTAATACACTCCTTTCTGTCATGCTTTGGACAGAGTCTGGAAACTTCATTCACTCACCAGAATGAGAAAAACAGTTTGCCCAAAAGCCTCCTCTTGGTGGTTTCCAGTGGAGGTCATTTTCGGGAGACCAATGACCTTCCCTGCTTTGCTGTGATGAAACAACTTTCTGTAAGTCATCAACTAATTCACTAAACTTATGCGGGGTAGGTCAAGGCCTCTCTAATTTAGCCAATTAATCAAGTTGCTATAGCTCTGTTTGGTGCTTAGGCCTTGACAATAGTTCCTGTCACCTCTCTGGCCACGTAAATATCCCTCTGAAGCCTTTAACCCAATGCATTACTCATTGCCAACCGGCCAGTTGGTTGCCACCTGCACAGAAGAGAGAACCAGCAATTAGGTCTATGAACTCGAAACACCGAACCGCGTCTAGACAATTTAGGGAAAGACTACGATCTTTTGCAGCTCAAGATCCAAGGGAAAGGGAGGTAAGTGACTTGTTCCAAGTAAGGTTACAAACCTGTGCCCTGCAGCTGAAGCCCCTGCCCACAACACAGCATTGATGGGACAGGGCTGACAAATGCCGGCTGCGCTCTGCACCCTGCAGCATTTCAATTTAGCATAGATTTGCTTTCTAGATTAAGTCCTGAAGCGGGGAATGCCTTCCTTAATGGTGTAAGAGGAGAGTAACCTTTTGCTCTCAGGTGGTTCTCTTCTCAGGGAAGGCAAATGTTGAGTTCTCCAGCAGGGTAAAGGGGCTTTCCACTGCATACTGCTGCAGCCTTTCAGCTGGCATTTCTTTCAATGCTGCACACATTATTTGTAATTCAGATGTACAGAGTAGGGCTTTTTAAGTAAGTTTATTTAGCACCAGTTGGGAGTCTGCAGCTGAAAAAAGCAACCATCTTCAGAAAAGGTACAAACCTCTTCTAAAAGATCTGATTAGCAATATTTACCAGAGAAAATAATTGAGAAAGTCAACACCCTGAGTCTACAACGAGATCAAAGCGCAGATCCAGTCACAAACCATCAACTGAGCATGAGCTGCTAGTGGATCCCCAGTAATTAATTACTTATCATGGTACCCTTAGCTTTGTGCCTAGCCAAGGAACGTATAAAGCGAGCATAAGCCACAGGATAATTACGGGATGAAACAGGCATCCATCTTCCTGCACTGAAACCTGGCACCCTTCAGCAGGAACAGCCTGTGTCGAGTCAGCTTCATTAGGTATTGTCTAGAGCCCCAATCCTCATTTGTTTGCATCAATAATACATTCAAAGGATTTATTTAACTTGCAAATGCAAATTAATTTATTGGTCCCATAAGCAAGAAAGAGCTGTGACCAGAGAAGTGTTTCATGTTACAGGTTGGGTACTAAACTGGGACTACTTGCTGAAATTTGAACAATTACACTCTATCATAAATGTTTATATTAGTATAATTTCCCTATGCACATTATAATAATGAATTTTAACATAATGTTAATCTGCAATTTTAAAGATACATATTCCTTTTAAGAGCAGAGCAAACGCATGACTGTTAAAAGATTTGTTTCTACAGAACAACTTAGACATAAAGTTAAGTAACAGAGTCAACAGAGTAAAATTTGCAGAGGGTCAGCAAACTGCCTGCGTTGAACTCTAGCTTCCTCTTTGTAGCACTGATCCTTTTCTATGCGGTAAATTTCACTTACGGCCACCTTGTCTGGTCTCACTTCTTACACTGAAACATCCAACAATGATATTCCTTGTCTGGAAAAATGGTCCTCCCTGCATTCTATGTCGTGATCGTATGGTATGAAGTAATATTTATTGCTACTGTTCCACCTGAGATTAGGCAACCGTTTGAACACAGCAAGGTCACACCACTTGGTGAGCAAGGCTCCAGATCACCTCCTTCCAGCTTTGTACGCATTCCAGCCAGATTTTTCATCCTTTTTGCATCTTTTAACTGCGCCACAGGGACCCCTGGGGACAGCCAGCAGCACGTTGCTGCGCTCTGCTCCAGACCAGGCTGGCTTCTGGTCCGATCCCAGCGGAAGCATCCAGCAGCAGGTTGGATATCTGCGTCTGGCACCCGCCTGCCAGGTCTCTCACCCACAACAGATGCCATAAAGATGAAGCACGACGGAAGGGAATGGCAGTTGCTAAATCACTAGCTATCGCTAGAAAAGCAGATAGAGAGGCTGGCTTTACAAGTGGTCCCACATCCTGGATTTTCTTCTCACTCTCTTGCTCCAAACTTGTGCCATGAAGCAGTGAATCCTCACAAAATGGGAAAAGCCCAGAGCGAAAAAAACACCGTGGGCTGGTAAGATTCAGGTTCTGCCTTTAGCTGGATTTCTTCCTATAAAAGATACCTAAAAATAGCCACAAACCTGCCTGAAACGGCCACCAGCCAGAGAAAAAGCAGTCTGTGACTGCGACAGCTGTCAACAGCTCAGAGGTGCTTCTGAACCCTCTTTTGCAGCGACGAGGCTTAAATTAAGATGGCAGGGCAATAATTTGCCATAACAACACGCTCTGAGGTTTTTGCCTGTTTGCTGCAATCGTGAGATGCGGGAAAGCTAAGGGATGTTGCTGGCAGAAGGGTCAAAACCTTCCAGGTCCTATTGGTTGCATTTCTAAGAAAAAAAAGAATTGTCATTTGACTTAGCTGTGCCCCCCCCCCCCAAAAAAA
>VZTL01064730.1:13093-39282 GCA_013400535.1 Scopus umbretta
AAAAAAAAAAAAAGAAGGAACTGGGGACTAAGACAAGACAAATTGCTTAGACAATTAGACAATTAATGCATCACTGTAACACCATTCCCTGTGTCAGTAGAGCTTTCTTTAGCATCTGCTTGGAGGGGTTGGGAGGGAGCTCAGACAGTTCAGTTTTGTTGGATTGAAAATTAATGCTCCAAACTGGACAGTGATGTAAACTGAAAACAGCAGCAGCGCCTGCGTGATTTGGAGTGCATCATCTGCTCATGTTTAGCAGAATTTTGCTATGATTCTCACGTAAAGGGTAGACTAATAGATTTCTTCCTTGAGGCAATTAAAAAGTGATTTGTCACAGGCCAAGATGCATGGCTTTGTATTGGCAGATACTCCTCCATTCTCCCCCTGCCTGCGAGGAGAAGAGCATCAGGAGCTGATGGCAGAAGCGGCAGCACCAGGCACTTCCACATTCCAATGACCCGAGTTGCCGCAGCAAGATGTACCAACTGCAGCAGGACCCCAAGCCTTTGAAAGCTGCCAACTCGTATTCTTACTGACTGCTTAACTTTTCCAGGCAGCCATGTGTTTGTGGGACTTTGGAACTAATTGATGATATTTCTGAATGATTCAGAAAATTGGCTTAAATGTGGGTTTAAAAAGAAGCTTCTCAAATTCAGACAAGTTCCCGAAAAGATGGAGCAAGAGCTCTGCCCAGAGACAGAGCATGCTTTATCTACTCTATCTCCTCAGCCTACTCAGCCGTACCCGTGCCCACATCGCAAATCATCAAGCCACTGTTCCTCTTTCCTCACCTTTCCAGATCTCCCACGGCCAAACTGAGAAAAGGACGCCTTCTGCGAGGGGGGCAACAAAGCAAAAGGAAAGGGGCAAGTGCATGCAACGGCGCTTTGGACCCCAGACAATCACCAAATGTAACACAAAGCAATAGGGAGAGCCCTTCTGAACACAGCAAACACCTTCCTGGATGAGATCACGCTCTGGGATGTTCAAGGGCGTCTTTTTTTATAGAGCGTGAAAGCTTTGGCTCATACTGCAGACCCAGCCTCAACATCTCCCTTACAAAGCAGCTTCTCTGGATAAAACAAAGTTGCTAAGAGCTTCAGCTGAGGCAGAAGCAAAGCTGGCAGTGGCTGTGGGAAACAGACAGGGGAGCTGCCCCGACTCTGCAGCCCAAACCCCAGCCTGTATTGAGCTGGTTGCACTATGCAGGCTGAGGAGCGACTCAGATGCTTGAGCTGAGCCTAACAGCTCCGAAGCCATCCTCTTGTGTTGTCTCCCCATGGATGGTTTCTGAGCTTGCAGCAGTGTTTCTGCCAGGCAGTGGGCAGGGGGTCCCATGTCACTGATTCAAAAAGGACCCTGTTAATGCCAAGAGCCGCCCTCCCCTTCTCCCGCCATTTCAAAACCCTTTGATTCCCCTCAAGGCTCCCAACACATCAAACATTAAAAGACTAACGTTATTTTGAGCACACAACAACGCTAAAGTTCAAGATATTCTGCAGATGGATTTTAAAATCTTTTAATCCATTGTGAAGCCAAAATCCTGCCGCAAACACTCCGTGGCATGCTCCAGTTAACTGCTCATGCAGATATAAAAAAAAAGCCTTTCCAGCTTACTCTTTGCTGATGACCTTGTGGTCCCCCCAACCCCATGTCTCATGAACCTCAGGGGACCGGCAAGGAATCAGATAAAAGGATTCCATTTATTTTTTGTTGGCATTGTTTTATGAAGCTTTTCTTTTATCGACACCTTAACTTCAAACCTCTTTCAAACACCATGCGAGGCACCAGAGATCAGCAGATATTCGAGGGACATGCTGAAGGCATCTTTTTTTTATTCCCATCAACCCTTCCCATGAAGGAAACTCTGTATTGCACATATGCCAGGCTTTAACCTAAATACTGGCGGCACCGCGGCGCTGCTCTCCTGGTGTGCAGACCACCTCCAGTGACAGTCTTTTGCAGGGGGATGAGCTGTGCCGGACAGCTAATTAAAGAGCTGCAATTGAGTCCTGAAAGCTATTTAATCAAAAAGCTAAAGGCCTACCTCACTTTCCCAACAGAATTCATAGCAAAAATTATATCAGATGATTTTACCAAGCTTTCTAGACAGGAAGGTAGGACATCATGGTCCTTCCTATTGTGCCGGATGCTCACATGCACCATCTTTTTCTTTCCTTTTCATGGGGGGGAACATTAAAGTTGCATGGCTTGTATTGCTGGAAACGGAAGGCAGCTGTTTTCCCAGAGCCTACAGAGATGCTGAGGATGCTGAGCGCGTGGGTGTGTGTGCATGTCAATTACTGGCTACCTGTTTCCAACACTACTATACGCAAATACTTCATTTAAAAGGCTCATGTATCACCAACCTCCCGAGCTCCTGCTGAATGTCCTCTGATCTGTCGTCCTCCATGTGACAGAAACACGGGGATCTCTCTGGAAACCAGGCAGGAGGTAAATTCCCGACCTCTTGGCTCTGGGAAGGGGAATGATTTCAGGCTGCAGAAAATACTTCATTTTGTGTGGCATGTTTCCTCCCAGCGCACCCTTCGCTGTCAGGAACTGGGATATCACTTTGTGCCCAATAGACTGACTTCCTATTTAATAATACACTGTCAATCATTTGGATTAGTTAAATTCAGCACTGAAATACAAATGCATTTAAAAATGTCAAGTTCTTTTAATGGCATTTTCCCCACAAACATGAAACCGTAAAGGAAAGGTGCCGCTGGGGCACCCGCTGCAGAAGCATGTGCCCTCTGCACAGCCTCTCAAGCCCTCCCCTGTGGCTGACGCCGGGCTCTCCTGAGATGCTGGCACCTTCACCTGCCCCGGCGTCGGCAGACCTGGCCCCAGGCCCCTGCCCGCACACCAGCTGCCTGTGCCATCATGCTCCTGCTGCTCGGTGGGCTCCAGACCGGCTGCGGGCTGCTTCCTCCACCGGTGCATCACCTACTGGAGAGAGGAGGACCCCACGCCTGTCCTCACACACTCCACTCATGATTTACACTTTAACGTGCCACGGTCTTTGCACGGTGGCTCCGTCTGCATGGGTTTGTCTATGTAGCCACGTCCTCCCTGTGCTTTCTTCCATCTGGAATAGCCCTTGGACCGGCATCCGCAGAGTTTCCAAGATCCTTCTGTTGGACTCTTGTAAATACCCAGTTCCTGTACTCCAGGTGTGTGGGTCTCCTGCAGCGCGTGGACACATGCTCTTCCAGTTCAGGCTGGGAATCAGCTGGGCTGCTGCAGCAGTATCTCTCGGCTACAGAAGGCTGACAACTTTTTGACTGGCCTTCAAGATGGAGAGGCAGGAAAGAGGCAGAGACCAATCTCATGCTTGAAACATGGAGCTCAAGGTCTAGCCAGCCTCCATCCGGGACAACCACCTTTCTTCCCCAGACACTATCCATCCTGGCAGCAGCAAACACCAGGATAAATCTCAGGACTGCTGGGCTGCCACTTGAGCTGCCAGAGGGCTGTTTCACATGTGTATCAAAATGTATGTTTTATATCCTTTCTGCCATCATTAGTTTTGCTCTCTGAATATGGATTTTCCCCCTTCATATTAGTATCAGTTGAGTGGCATAGCTTTAAATATGTGTAATTCTATCTAAATAGCATACTTCAGAAAAAAAACAGAAGGCTGTGCTTTGTTCCAAAAAAACATCCAAGCCATTCATGTGGCAGAAAACTCCAACTGAAACCGATATACAGTAAAATGCACTGGGTTTACACTTGTTCCTAATTGCTGTTTCTCCATTTAATAAACACAATACAATTATTGAAGCCTGAGGCATCTGGAAGCCCTTTCTGCAGCTCCTGGATGATGGGAAGGGTATGCTCCACAAGGTACGACTCCCAGTAGATCAAGTCTACTGCGAACTAGCTAGCAAGGTACCAGGGAAGGGCTCTCCTTATATTGCACTTGACCCTCATACCCTGCCTGTCACCGTGTCATGTGTCAGTGCCAAAATAGCATCAGGAGAGTGCTCAGATAATCGTGCATTTACAATTGTAATTGCTCATGTCCAGGAGTAATCCAGTTTAAGCCCTTTACCATCTCAAATATTTAGAGAAATCCTGCCAGCTGCCTGGAGGGGAGAAAGTTAGGAGTCCTGGGAGAGCACAACAGATTTTCATCTCTCCAGCCCTGACAGTCTTTCACGCATAAATATTCTCCCAGCCCCGCTTCCCCCCTCCCCTGCCCTCTGCCTGCTCCGCAGGCAGCCCACTCGGCTCCCGCTGCTCCGGGCAGGCAGCCGGCCAGCGCGGTGCAGGAGCGGGGCCAGTGCCAGTGCTGGTGCCCTACCCGCTGGTGGCAGTGCGGGGTCTTGCCTCCTGTGCTTCACACCTCGAACAGATTGCCCAGAGCCCCAGACCACTGCAGAAGCCTCTGCCCTGCCAGCGTCCTCCAAAGAGAGGCTTTGATTTGGCTGGGATGGGGATTTTTGCTTTTTAGGGGTTTCTTTTAAGTAGACAGAGTGTCCCCATCTCCCAGTCTTTCTGCTGCCTGAGAGGTGGCACCTGAGGATTGCCAGGACTGGCTGACTCACCAGCATCGCTGCCTCAGAAACCCCAATGGGCACCCCTTACACGCAATTCCAACAGTTTCCTTTCTTTTGCAAAGGCCCTTGCTGCCGTGCAAGAGATTTGGGCAGAAACCCCGCAAGACCTGCAGGTTCCAAGCTTTGTCAATGAACGTCTTGCAGAGCTCAATGCTTATCTTGCAAACTTCTCATGTTTCATGCCTTTCTAGTTTTTAAGGCCAGAGGACAGAACTGCTAACACTGAGCCTGACTCCCTGCACAGTAACACGGGCAGGCATTTTCCAGCTGCTGGTCCCCACCAGCAACCCCCGGCTCAGCAAGAAACACATGTTCTCAAAACGCACCAAATTAAAGAGGGGGAGTCTCTTAATAGCTTGCTCCCCTGATAACTGCATTTACCATTCAAATGGTAAACACAAGCCAAAGTTTTCATTTTGCTGACTTCAGCTCAGACGTACTGTATCTCTTGTTCAGCTTCTGTCTGTTAAAACTGCCTAAATGCAAGTGCCATTAATAGGCTGTGATCAAATCACCATTCAGCCTCCTCTCTGAGCTGCTTTATTCTCTCACTATACGCCCTTCTCTAAAACTTAGGCAGTTTTCCACCTTTAAATTGAAAGAACCACGGCTGCTTGCTTGCTAGCACTACTCATTGCAGAACCGTACAAAGTCCAAACTTCCATAGATTTGGACATTTATGGACTGGAAGCCATTTTCAGAGACGCTGCTGGTTGCTGCTACCCTGTAAGTCTGCTCTCACCCTTCTTTTTGATGCAAAAGCTTGCTTTTCCCTTCAAACACACGTTGGTAACTCCACCCACCTCTAATAACTGTGTTCAGATTAATTGCTGTGACCAATCGTCATCAATATTTATTACCCCGCAAAACTTCACAAATGGAAGTGGTGATAAAACTTGCAGGTAATGATTTTCTAATTTCTTTCAGGTAGTTGATAAAATATTGAATACTACTGGGCTCGAAACCAGGCTCAAAGGGATGCTACCAGAATCGCCATGCCAAACTGGTAAATTTCCCATTAACAAGATCTGCTAGTGAGCTGTTGCAGTCTACAGAGCATGTGCCAGTTTGCCAATCCTTGCAAGTGGAGTTAATATTTATACCCAAGAAGAGCGTGGTTAAAAGTCAAATGCCTAACCCTTCCCAGCTTGAAGTTTTGTGAGCACTGCTCTGCAGCCCAGCAGAAACAGACCTTTGGGTATACTACAGGAGCATCAAGTTTGAACTTCAACAGTATTGCACAATATTTCCTTGATAAATGAAAGGACGGTCTATAAAAGCAGCAACAGTTGCTTTTGAAGACAATAACTCTTAAGGGATGCCAGAGCAGGGCATGGATATTGAATCCACACGGGCTGCTGAATGGACTTGTAGCTCCTTCCAAGTATCACTTAGTGTTCCTGAGGCATACTCCCTAGAGACTCCATATAGGACCTGCCCAGGAGTGGTGCATAGGCCGTGAGCATGTTTTTAGTACTGCAGCTGGACACAAGCAGAATATTGAAAAATATATTTCCACATGCTTCACTAAAATGACATCTAGCGTTTCTCCACTTTGCATCGCAACTTCCAGTCATTGCAGCACAACCAACTCCCTGGGATAGGGGGGTTAGATTAAAAAATGATCATATTGGCTTCCTACGCTTTCTCCATTTTCTGTCTAATGCTATTCCAGTATCTGACAGGAGGGAAAGCCTTTGCAGCTGATGAATGCAGACAGGCTGATATTAAGAACTGTGGAAGTTTTGTCAGCAAGAAACCATCAGGCTATCAATGCAATATTAAAGAGAGAACACCTGGAGCTCTCCCGAGCTTTTACAAGAGCACAACCATGGCAAAGTGAATCCCCCCATCAATATCACACTGCCAAAGAGAAATATTCATCATTACTACTTCAACCTGGTGAGATGAAGCACTGTTGAGAATATAGGTCTTGTCTACCTTGTACATTTGGTATCAGTGCTAGATAAGACCGCTTGCATCTTTTCTCATTTTCCCTATTTACATAAGTTGCTTTCTTCACAATGGAATTACACGTATTTTCTTTACAGATAATGCTAATGGAGCATCCTAAACTAAGGACAAAAGGCTTGGGGAAAAGACGTGCAGGCTGGCCCTAGCAAGTTCTCTCTGTCTGCTCACGATGGGGTCTAGAGCCCAGACGGAGCAGGCAGCTTTGCCCATCGGTGCCAAAACCTCCATCCTGCCCTGCACTCCCTGCTTCCTCCCTTGCCAATGAACGGCAGAGGCATTTGTTTTCACCAGGAGCTATGTTTGAGTCACTGGCTTTGGGTGCGATGTAAAGGAAGCGAGGAGAAGCGTTCATCAGCAAAACCAAAATTAGCCAGCAGCCAGAAACACGGCAGGTTTGTCAGATGGGTCTGGTAAGCCAAATTTCCACTTCTCTCTTAGCAGACATTAATCTAAGTTAGAAAGATAAGACTGCCACACAAGGGGGAAACAAGAGCAGGTCTGTGTTCTACTCATCTCTAATGTACCGTCAGGCGTGCTCTGGCACCGCTGGGTGAAAACAGGGAGTGGGGAAGGTGTGCACATGGTAATAGGCTTCAAAGAGACCCAAACGGATGACATGCCAGAGGGAAGGGATGCCATCCAGAGGGACCTTGACAGGCTTGAGAGGTGGGCCCATATGAACCTCATGAAGTTCAACAAGGCCGAGTGCAGGGTCCTGCACGAAGGGTCGGGGCAATCCCAAGCACAAATACAGGCTGGGAGGAGAATGGATTGAGAGCAGTCCTGAGGAGAAGGATTTGGGGGTTTTGGTTGATGAGAAACTCAATGTGACATGGCAATGTATGCTTCCAGCCCAGAAGGCCACCCATGTCCTGGGCTACATCAGAAGAAGTGTGACTGACAGGTTGAGGAAGGAGATTCTCCCCCTCTAGTCTGCTCTCATGAGGCCCCACCTGGAGTACTGTGTTCAGCTCTGGGGCCCCCAACATAAGAAGGACACGGAGCGAGTCCAGAGGAGGGCCACGAGATGATCAGAGGGCTGGAGCCCCTCTCCTATGAAGACAGGCTTAGAGAGTTGGGGTTGTTCAGTCCGGCAAAGAGAAGGCTCTGGGGAGACCTTACAGCAGCCTTCCAGTATCCAAAAGGGGCCTACAAGAAAGCCGGAGAGGGACTTTTTCTGAGGGCATGTAGTGATAGTATAAGGGGTGATGGCTTTAAACTGAAAGAGGGGAGATTTAGATGAGCGGTAAGGAAGAAATTCTTCACTATAAGGATGGTGAGGCACTGGAACAGGTTGCCCAGAGAAGTTGTGGATGCCTCATCCCTGGAAGTGTTCAAGGCAAGGTTGGATGGGAGTCTAAGCAACCTGGTCTTAGTGGAAGGTGTTCCTGCCCATGGCAGGGGGGTTGGAACTAGATCACCTTTAAGGTCCCTTCCAACCCAAACCATTCTATGATTCTATGATGCTATGACTTTCCTTATATTCTCGCTTACAGAAAAACATCCTACATACAAGCGGAAAAGATTTGTCACGAGCAGCCTCCTCTTTGGAGTCCTGATCTGAAAGCTGCCTGATGTATTACCCTCTGCCTTGCTTAATACTCCTACAAATTCCTCCAGGCCTGAGACTGTTATGCTGCATTATTTTTACACCCCTCTTCAGCAGCACAAGTTTAATTAGAAGTGTGACTTCAACTAATGTGGTCCCCAGAGAGAAGGGGTCAATGCATGTAGGCAAGGAATTTCTGATCCAGTTACGCAGGAAGGGAGGGATCTCCTCTGACAACCTCTGACCGCACAGAAAAATTAATTCCCCTTTCCTGCAGAAGTTTATAATGAGAACGCTACAATATAAAATCGTTAACGATTTCGCAGGCATCAAATCAGCGTTGCTGAGTGAAATCTCACTCCTATAACTTCACTTTTAATGAAAGACCACAGACATTGGACTATATTTGTATTACAACTTGAGAAATGTTTCATAGTTTAGACTTCATCTATGTGGTTCATTTACGTTGACCTCAATATCTCAGCTAATCTGCACAATTTTTCAATTGCACTCATTCACAGTGGCCAGGACAGTCTCTGTGCCAAAACCCCAATATGACCAGCTACTGTCCTCAGGGAAAGCCCACAGTAGTCCTGCTGTTTACTGCTAAAGCATTTTTCATCACTTCTTTAATAATCACAACTGGAAAAAAAGTGCCAGTATAAATCAGAAAGCCTCAGATGTAGCATCCTGGGTTTCTGTGAAGAACAGCTTGCGGGGTGCTGCCACTCAGCCCAATGGAGCCCCAAGGCACAGGGTGCTGTGCTGCACCAAGATCAAGTCAAACCAGCTACCCAATGCAAAACCCCAACCTCAAGACCACCAGAAGCTCACATTAGGAGAACTTTCGGGCTTTGGAAAAAAGCCTTGGCAACCTTTGCTTTGCTATCTCTTGCACATGCCAATGTGCACTGTAGTGCCCAACCATAAAGCAGGGCATCAGACTATGTATTGCTGCAGCATGCTCCCGCACAGCACTACTGGGGATTTGCTGAGTACCAAAGGAGGAAAATCCTGCTCTTGTGCTTCGGTAGTCCAGTGACTGCAGAGCCCGGACTGAGGGGATTAACCATGTTCTTGAACAAGCTTTTGCTTCCTGCTGCTGTTTTAGGCTGCTCAAAGCCCAGCACATGTCCCACAGACCCACCAAGATGCTGTGGTTCACACCTACGCAGCAAACCAGCTTTTTGCTGCTGCTGAGCATCATGCTCTCTGCGCTGCAAGCCAAAGCCTGACCCTGCTGCAGCTGGTATTGAAACTTCATTAACATCTAAGCGAGCAGGCTTTGGCACTGTGTGTGGGTTATAGCAGACAGCGTGCATGGGGAGAGAAGCGCTCAGATGTGTGGCCCAGCTGAGCGTACAAGCTATACTGACAGCTATAGCTGTCCAAGCTCTCAGTGCCCTGGGAACAGCAGCACAGAGATGATCCAGTTGGTTTCCAGCCACCGACACGAACTTTTCTGTTAAATTATTTGTTTGGCTTGCCCTTAAACGCAACCAAAGAATCCCATTATTCCAGGTAAAATGAGTCTCCCTTTCCTACTTATATACTGAACTGATAAAGCTTAAAACCATTCCGCTGAAAACTGTAAACTCAGTTCTCTTCCATTCAGATTGTGCAAGCCTGAGGCAACACTGATAATATTATTATGGAGGCCATTTGCCTAGGAAGAAATTTTTCTTTTGGATAAAAAAAAAAAAAGCCTTTCTATATTTCTTGGTCTGCTTATGGTGGAGAGAACTATGGCAGCTTCATCACTATGCAAATTATCCAAAGATCTGAAACACTGCACCATGGGAGTTTGCAAGAAGTCTGGCGAATACATTAGCGAACCACCTACTCTGCACCTCTGGATGCACAAAAAGCACTAAAAAGACACCAAAGTTGTCCATTCTTACTGAACTCCTCAGCAAGCAAACACAGTGTTTTCAGACATAAAAGGAACTTATAATTTAGCAGGTGAACAGCAGAAGAGGTCAACAGCAGAAGAGGTCTAGTCTCTGCACCCAGGGATGCCATCACTGCATATGAAGAACCCCAGGAGAAGAGGACCACACACCTTTGGTCCTGACTGCTGCTTCTTGTGGGATAGAGGTTATCAGTTTATGCAGTGCTGTCTAGGAAATCCTCGGCTGGGACACATCTGGTGGCTTATGTTTGGATTCCATCACATCTTGGGAAGTGCTCAGTCAAACCATTTTGCTGAGCCTCTCTGTAATAATCACATCTCCCTCCTGCTACTTAGATGATTAATGGCTGGTTTTGATTGAAAACCTGGTGCCGTGCCCCGTTTTCCCAAACCTCCCTGTCAAGAAATCTTATTTTGCTATTTTGAGAGGAGACCTCACTTTGCCGCCCATGCCATTAATTGAATAACTATCAGTTCCAATTTATTCTGCTTGTCTACAAATTAGATTTCAGCTGGCTATTTCCAAGCCCCGCTTCAACACAACCTTATAAAGCTGTGTCCCTTGGCTGATGCCACTTGTCAACCTGCATCTGTTCTCAGTGCATTAAAAGACAACAAAGCCAGAAACCCACCAATCTCTTGATGAACAGAACCCAATACATTTGGCTTTGCTCTTTTTGAGTTTATCAATGCTTTAATGAAGATAACTAGGCTTGGTATTTAGGAGGCTCAGCCTGTCTACCTGCATCCCACAACTCTCTATTTAGAGCAGAGATACACCAGGACATTAAAAACTGATCTCAGGAAACCCAACAGCATCAACACTCTCAGAACAAAATGCCTTCAAAATCAACATGCACAGAAAGAATTACTTGTTTGCAGTTAATGCATTGAACTAAGCTTTCAATGCCCCTCACTGCTCACTTGTCTGGGTCGCTTCCCCCATCAACGGAGACATCCATGCAAGGAAATTCCTGCTGCTTAAGTAATTATCATTTGGAGAGATAGGTCTTGTAATACGTCCCCCAGAACCACGACTCTTTAGCAGCAGAACTGGCCAAGCTTACAAAGAAAGCCACATGCTTAGGAAACCCTCTGTTTTATTTTTAGGGGGCTTATATTCTTACATTCTTATATTTTCAAACTTTTACTTAATGTAACTTTATTTCTGTCTGCTAACGACACCTTCCCAAATATTTCTTTTTTGGCATCTGAACCTTCATCATTGTATTTTTATTGTCATGATCACGTGTAACTCAGTTTGCTCTCCTCATCAGATGACGCTTGCTGGAAAGAATCATCAGGACCTGCAGAATGGGTTTGATAAGGCATCCGTGAGAGAGTGGAGGACACCCACTGCAGGGTGAGAGGCAGAATCCACGTATGAGGGATGAAAGATTTTCTTGCCAGCAGTCCTTGCTTAATAGCAGCTGGCCTCCATGCACTCTTTTCTAAGACTGCTGGGTTGCCCAAATCAGGAAGGTACCCAGGTTCCCGATTTGGTATCTCCTACATTCTTGTGATGGGAAATGGAGGGAGACAGAATATGGACAACCATCAGCAAGTTTCCTTAGAAGTGTCTCAGCATGGATCGGTGGCACAGTACAGCACAAACACATACTTTTAACAGAAAAGCTGCATCTCAGGCTTATTTGGTTTTACACTTGCTAGGGAATCCCAAATTTTTATTGGTGTAAAAATTCAAAATGTCCTTTGAGGAATGAATATATTTGCAAGGGAAAAGAATCCATGAAACTCAACACTGCATCCTTCATATAAATTAATCACAATACAGAATTTGCAAAGTGTGTTTCCCAGCAAGCACTGAAAGAAGATGCAATTAGGGAAACCACTGCCAAGTGGAAGTCTTATCTGATCACAAGAGACAGAAAATGTTTGTTTAGAATACCGTGTCTAGGGATAAGGTAAGTTATAATGCAAAATATTTTGTCCACTGCTTGCATTAAACTTAAGGATACCTCTCCTTAAATGACCTAAAAATAATGATTGACTAGATGTCTGGAGGATTTCACCAAAGTCGGTTCTTTCCACTCCCTTCAGAATGAACCCAAATGAAATCTCAGCTCTTTCACTGTAATTTTGCCTTCTTTCTGCAAGCTGCCAGCAAACCTTGCACCTCCACCTGTCATGAGGCCCATGGCCTCTCCCCAAGTCCCTGCACGATGACGCTTTCCATTTGTGTCCCTGCTACTGAACAGTGCAGAATAACACCATTCCGGGCTTTACCGCACAGCCTTTGGCAGCAAAGGTTCGTAAGAGCATCCTCCCCAGCCCAGCAACAGGCATCTCTGGTGCAGAGTTCAAACTGGTGCTCTGTGATCGTAGACTGACTTGATTCCTATTAGAGTATAAAAATTAATAACAGTAAAATGTCACAATCGTCTCACACTAATTACACATCTAATGAATAATTAGCTGTGGACACATTTGACATTTTTGGGCATTAATCTGAGCAAGTGTTTTAAGCCTGAACAAAACTCCTCTGCAACTGCGACGACGGCTACAACTTGGTGTTTACAGCATCGACACTCACCTGCATCAGATGGAGAGCACCCACCAACTCCAGCTCATCTTCCTCGCAAATGAGGGCAGCCTCTTCATGACAGGAAGGGCCCAGCAGCAGCAGCACTTTGTGCTGAGTTCAGCAGAGCAGCTGAGTGGCTCTGTGCCTGCTAGTGCCATGTCAGTTGATGGAAAAAGTATGATTTAGGAAGAGAATTTCTGCATGCCACCTCTCTATATTTAGATGTGAAGCTGTGAGAAATATTTTTCCTAAAAGTGTCACGAATTTTGTGTAAACCAAGACTTTAATTTTCTGTTACAAGCTGTACCTATTTTTTATGATAAAATCATTATGCAAAAGGGGGAACAGGGCAGAACCCTGCATCTTATATATGCAAGCATGTGTACATATACACATCTCTCTCTGCCTGGCTCAGGATTTTATTGCCTCTCAGCTTCCTTTCTCTTCAACTCCACCTCTAACATTTTGTCTGTAAGGTCTCAGGAATGAAAGAAAGTAAGAAGGGAACAAATCTCTCCTAGAGGGTAGAGATGAACTCTGAAGCATTTCAGTTCAAAGGTTGCAACACACATCCACAGGTAATGAACACAACATGTCTCATATTTAGGATGAGGAGACATATAAAAAGGTCACGAAAGGCCAGAATTAGGACCAGATTGAGCACTAAAACCGAGACAGAAAGCAACAGATGTTTCCCTCCTAATTTACTCCATTAGGATCTTCTCCAGATAACATGCAATGTTGCTTGCTAATGAAGCATTTCAATCTTCTTGCTGTATAGCTCATAAATAAGCATCCCTGAGGTCAGAGACGCACTAGCAGGCAGGAACAGAACGGCTCCTCCTGGGCAGGCTTTGTCTAATTTTATAAAACCCACTTTTTGTCAAAGAGAAAATAAAAATCTGTTTCCAAATTCGCAAGTAATTCTGACACAACTTAATTAACTCCTCTTGCTGAGCTGCCTTTCTTGAACAGGGATGCTTTAACCTCATCGTGAACCTCAGTGTCCTTACACTCATCAGAACAAATCTCCATGTTATGAATAGCTGTGTATATACTAAGTATATTGATTTTTAAACTACAGGAGCAAGCTGCAATAGACCTAAAATAGCCAAGTATTTTACCTCCTATATTGCCACTCCTGGTATTTTACACTAAACTGAAGAAACACCCCAAATTGGCTCCGTACGGCAGACCTCTCACCCCGTCATCCCCGCTGCAGTGTCGGCCAGCAACAGCCCCGGACTGCAGCCTACGGTAAATAAGTAACCTGCAGAACCAAGCTCAGCAATAAAACCTGCTTCCCTGTTGCTGCCCTGGCTGGCCATGAGCACGTCTGAGAGCTGCAATGGTCCAGCAAGCCAAAAATTTGGGAACTACTGCCTTAGAGATGTTGTTTTCCATCTCTCCAGCCTGTGAAATGTGACCTGAGACTGAAACCTCTGGCGAGCAGCGCTCTGGGCAGACGGTATCTCTGGGACAGAAATCTTCCAAAGCGGGAGCCAAAGGGGCACTGCCCGAGTCTGCCAGGATTGCCCTTACAACAAGGCAGCTTAGACAGACGCGCTTTCCAAGCAAGACACATTCCTCCCCATTGCACTACAGCTTAATTATAATGCTCTTGCAAAGAATTTCAATTTTTCCTACCATGGGAACAAGCTCTGTAATGAAAAGGCTTTATTAAAACTAAATGTAAAACATAGTATTAATTAACGAGGCTGTGCAGGTGTGTTCACGAAAGCAGTCTAGCTCTGTGCGTGTTGAAGTGAGGCAGATTAGGGGTTAGCTGCAGCGTAACACCCCTATCGCTGTCCAATACGATGTTCCCTGTCGTTACATACTATACATGTAACAGTATAGAATCATAGAATCGTTTAGGTTGGAGAAGACCTTTAAGATCATCAAGTCCAACCGTTAGCCTAACACTGCCAAGTCCACCACTAAACCATGTCTCTAAGCACCACATCTACACGTCTTTTCAATACCTCCAGGAATGGTGACTCAACCCATTTCCTAGGCAGCCTGTTCCGATGCTTGACAACTTCCTGTGAAGAAATTTTTCCTAATATCCAAGCTAAACCTCCTCTGGTGCAACTTGAGGCTGTTTCCTCTCATCCTATCGCTTGTTACTTGGGAGAAGAGACTGACAACCACCTCTCTACAACCTCCTTTCAGGCAGTTGTAGAGAGCGATAAGGTCCCCCCTAAGCCTCCTGTTCTCCAGGCTGAACAACCCCAGTTCCCTCAACCACTCCTCATAGGACTTGTGTTCTAGACCCTTCAGCTTCATTGCTCTTCTCTGGACACGCTCCAGCACCTCAATGTCTTTCTTGTAGTGAGGGGCCCAAAACTGAACACAGTATTCAAGGTGCAGCCTCACCCATGCTGAGTACAGGGAGATGATGACTGCCCTGGTCCTGATGACCACACTATTTCTGATACAAGCCAGGATGCTGTTGGCCGCCTTGGCCACCTGGGCATACCACCCATATTCAGTCAGCTGTCGACCAACACCCCTAGGTCCTTTTCTGCTGGGCAGCTTTCCAGCCACTCTTCCCCAAGCCTGTAGCGTTGCATGGGGTTGTTGTGACCCAAGGGCAGGACCCAGCACTTGGCCTTGTTGAACCTCATACAGTTGGCCTCGGTCCATTGATCCAGCCTGTCCAGAACCCTCTGTAGAGCCTTCCTACCCTCCAGCAGATCAACACTCCTGCCCAACTTGGTGTCATCTGCAAACTTACTGAGGGTGCACTTGATCCTCTTGACCAGATCATTGATAAAGATATAAAACAGAACTGGCCCAAATACTGAGCCCTGGGGAACATCACTTGTGACTGGCCACCAACTGGATTTAACTCCATTCGCCACAAGTCTTTGGGCTTGCTCTTGGGTTTGAATTCAGATGAGAAATATTGAGAAGCACCTGGGGAAAGGATGGTAGAAATGCACTCCCTGTGGTAATTCAATATGACTTTTAAAACAAAACCAGCCCATGATGTATTCTTGCCACTACAGCGCCTGAAGAGAGATCTGATCGGGTGCCTCTTACCAGGCAGAATTTCAGAGTGAGAATTAACGCGGGGCAGTAGCACTGAGGTCAAATTCCTTAACATGCAGAAAAAGACAAGCTACAAAACAGGTCTATCTGACATTGATGTTAAAACTCATACAGATGCAAAGCCAATGAGAGCCAAAATGTCACAAAAGATGCATTTAGCTGCAGTTAGGTTAACTCCAACTTGCAGATTGTGTGCTTTTTCTTTATTTTTTACATTCACACCAAACCTGTGACCTTCATTACTTGGCTGTTTGTACATATGAAACCGCTTCTGTGTCGATGACTGTTTGAATCACACGTATAAAGATATATTCAATCGTGTGATGGCTACATATAGCATGGGGCCACAAACAGCCCCTTTCTGTTTTCTTTTGAAAGGAGCACTTGCAGCACCGTGGAAAGATATTCTTCATTTATTTGAGCTAGCTTATTTGTTGAAATGCAGCAAATTATACTAGAGCAGGTGTGAGCATTATGCAAGGCTATTAAAAGGAGGCTGTAGGTATCTTCTTCATATGTCAACATAAGGAAACCCACCGATTATATACATTCAAAGACATGTAAGCATATAGATAATATTGGAGGCATAGCCTGTGTTGCAAATCCTTTTTCAGCGTTTCTTTTTGTAGAGCAGAAATATTTATGGACAATTGCTACTGTGTAGGCTAGATACCCCTCGATGAGTAAGAACGGCCCTTATGATGAATATTGCTACCAGCTAATTACTCCAAGTAAGCAAAAGCCATTAGCAGATCTGTTAGCTTCTGCCCTTAAAAAGGTTGCATCCCGTCTCATTACTCATGTTCAAGAAAAACCTACCCTGAAAGGACAGGCTGTAGCATCGCAGGGTGTTTGAGTGAGGTGCCCGTGTGCAGGGATCCCAGCATCCCTCTTTGGCGATGCTCCTGCAGGCCCAGGCACCTTCACGTCAGCTGCCCGTGCCCTTCCTGAAGGCACGGAGGGAGCTGGATGGAGCAGAGCTGGGCTCCAGGCGCATCCGCCAGCCGGCATTTTAAGCGCTCTCTCCCCAAGGGCAGCAGACTTGCTCTGGCTCTCTGGGCACAAGCAATCCAAGACAGCCTTTAATTACACCCCTGTCTGTTATTCCTTAAACAGCATCCTGCCTCAGCACACAGAGTGGTCTGGCAAACAGGAAGAATTAAAGCTGCACAGGCCGCCAAAAAGGATGCCCCCTTTTTCCTAACTTTCAAATCAAAACTTAGGATAAATTTATACTGATTTTTTAATCTAATTATATAGACCTCTATGTATAAACGTACACACAAAGCATGCTTTGTTTTGCTTGTAAAAAAATCCATGCAAACACATCCTCTGCATGGCCGAGATGCAGCTGCTACACTCTGAGTCCCAGCATACAGTGAATTTTTATGGCTGAGCTATAAACCTCTGAAAAATGAGGTTTATAATAGAAACCCTGACACCATCTAAAATATAGCAGCACTATGGGGTGCTGCTGTGATATGGCCCTAATTTATAAACCACAGAGGAATCCCGTTCCATTTTGAAACTTACAGACAGTAATCTAGAAAAAGGGTAAACCACGAGGAAAAATGGTCATGTTGTCCATGAGCTATAGCATCTAGTCCATCCAACAATTCAAAAATCAAATAGGATGCCACAATATTTAGGCCGCGCACTGAATCCTGGACTGTCACAAAACAAAACATGGCGTATCCCAGGACGGGGGTATATTTCATAAAGCCATGTGCCATTTCCCATGCCTCTGGGCAGTATTTTTTGAGTGAAAATTTGATCTGAGAACACTAGAAGTAAAGAAAAAAAAAAAAGACTAAAGAAACACAACCTGAACTCTCTGATTTTGCTTGACATAATAAATGTTTTTGCAAGAGGGCTTCAGTGTACTCTTGTTTAAATTGAAAAAAGTGGCAAAGCAAGCGGATTGTTTACTCACAGGAGACAGAAGTTTATCACTAAACATTAGGAAAAAGCTCTTGGTGCCTCAAGCCCCCAGCTCTGTTCAAACTTATTGAGGAGATGGCAATTCAAAGGGGCAGCGCTCTGTCTCACTGTTTGGGATCCATTTTTCCTCGGTACACTGGACCAAGAACCTGTTAGAAATCTTTACGGTGACCCTGAAATGCTAAGCAGAGGTTACAGTCTTGGGATTTATGTTTGGACAGTCACTTTGTGCCTCTTTGGTCATCACTGCCCTGGGATGCCTCTCCCAGCACAGAGCGGGAGGAGGGAGCCGGACAGATAGCCGTCTAATAAAGCGATGCTCACTTGCCATTTTAGGAAACAACGGGAACCCTTTGACACTATGGTCAGAAATGAAGAAGGTGAGCAAGGATTTAATTCATCACTGCCGCTTGCTTCAAAGCCTGAAAAAAAGTCACTTCTCCCCTACAGATCAGAGTTAACTCATCCTAGATACTGGGATTACCCCACTTACTGGCATCGAAGGTATGTTATTCCACAGCAAGAAATGACACTTTAGGGGCTCACAGCTGTCAGGGTTTACCCTGAAACTTTCATTGAGGCCATCTCAGATTTCTTTCCTACTTCCCCTAAACGGTCTTCTTTTGCATGCTAAGCATCAAAGGAGAATAAATCCAGATTTATTGCACTTTTCCTGCTAAAACTATTCCCCTGTAGACTTGCTATAAATCAAGCACACCATATTCTTGTTGGCCACATCACTGCCCACCAGCGTGGTAACATTTTACTTACTGCAGGCTTGCCCACCCCCCTCCCCCAGCTCAAGTGAGCCCTAAGCCCTCTGGTGTCTTCATTAACAAAAAGCATGGATTTGCTTACAGAAAAAAAGCCAACAGCAGCAGCTTTAAGTAGCACTCCATGCAGCTGCACCTTCCCCCGAAAACTTCACTGGCAGGCATGGCAGAAACGCTCTGAGCTGCGCTGGGATGCTGGGATCCAGGCACAAGAGGGGCTGAGCTCTTCATAAACCGTTAGCGGGCTAACGAGGGCATCTGCAGAAGGAATAGGCACTAAAACTGAAACTAGATAAAAAATAAATATTCCAGAGCCGGATTTCTTAGAAAAGATTCTGCTGAGCTATAGTCCCACATCAAATTTTTATTGAATACATTTTCTACTGAGAATTTGTGCACTAAAACCAGTCAAAATCATGCGAGAGGAGTATAAATTTCATGTACAGTTTTCACTGCAAATATCCTTCAAGAGAAAAAGCAGAAGTACTTTTTAATCGAGCCCACTCCACATCCTCTCCTTCCTTTCCCCTGCAACAGGAGCGCCAGGCTGGAAATCTGAGCCCACGCAGCCCCGGTCCCCGAAGCACCAGAGGCAGTGAGAGGGATGCTCCGCTTGAAGGTCACAGTGAGGGGGACAGATCATCTATCCTTTGCTGTGCCTAAAGATGGTGCCTAGGTCTGCTTCACGTATAGTAAAGCCTCGAAGAAGCTGACATGGTAAGCACCTGATGGCTTTGCTCGTGCTTGGCTCATGATAGTCATTCACGTGATTTCAGCAAACTGCTGTTAAAGCCCAAACTTGGTACTGCTTCTTTCCCCAAACTCAGAGTTCCCCCTCCAAAAACTATTCAGGTCATATTAATCCCTGAATCTGTAATGGATTTCAGATCGGATTTCCTGTGATTCTGCAATACCCGAAAATGAGGGTTTAGTTCCTGGGAAGGATGATATTTCTCACTGTACAAGAAAGATTATGGGTCACTTTGATTTTGGAAAGACTCTAGGACCTAAATGATATTACAGACAGAAAAGCTATTTTAGACAACTTCTTTTAGCAGCTTTCCAGCATCTAACAGTTGTAACTTCCTCTTCCTCCCAGTGACTACAAGGTGAACTCCAAACAAACTTCTTTTCTCAAAGGTTTCCAGATTCGTCAGCATAACTTAAATATTAAATGGGTCTAAAATCGAGCACCTTTCAGAACTCAAGCAGGTCTTGGCCGCTGTGCTGTCCTAGATGCTCCTGCAGCTAGTCTTTCCTGGAATATTTAGTTACCTGAGCTCCTGAGAAAAAAATTACACTGAAGAAAAGCTCAATAAATGGCAGACAGGAGATGACATCCCATAACAGTTATAATTACTGTTTATCAGAGTGTCCCACTGCACAGGTAGCAGGTTACAGGACACATTTGCTGTATTTTTCACTGAAAAGAGGAACATTGCTACACTGTTCGGAGTTGGTACTACAAAACGTATGGTTTCCTGCACCAGTGCTGCTTTATTACAGAAAGCCCAGCACAGTCACATCGCCTCCACAGAAATGAGTGACCTTGAAAGATGTTGCATTCATTTTTCTTTCTGCATATTTTTGTGATGGATTTAATGTTCAATAAAACCAAAAGAATAACAGCACTTGAGGCTCAAGCTATTTGTGCAAGTGCCAAGCGCTGCAGGAGGAGTTCAGGGCCGATTTCTGTATCTCGCTCAACATGTTCACAGCAGAACTGATGTTGCGGCTCCAGTCTCTTCACTGTAGGCTGAGAAGGGGATTTATTTTCTGCGCAGATTCCCTTTCCTACAAAGTTTTACACTCTGCACATAAGGCAAATTCCTAGCAGGACAGACAAATGAAATGCAAAACCACAAGATGAGCAAAATTTGACTGATGTATTTCAGAAAGGCAGCAGTTCTCCAGAGTATTAAATACCTATGTGTGGACACTATAAAGAGAGACTTATTTGCGTCCACAAAGACTGTGCCTCCATACTGGACCACAGATGTTGAAGCAAATGGTGATGCTTGGCTGAACCACACCTGATGAAGGTCCTTCTTGCACTTTGAAAGCACTATGGACACTAGTGCTGTATCTTAAAAACAGCAAAATCCCTAAAGAAGGCTCAAGCCTGAGTTACAGGGAGAAAGAAGCACAAGTGTTCTGCATTCATAAATAAAGGCTGTGACTACGGAGCCGTTGATGCCGGCTTTTAGAGTGCCAGGAACAAATATAAATGAGGAATGGTGAAAATCCCAGCAGCCTCCTCTCTCGCCTTTCCAGGAGAAAGCGCCCGCGACAGCTCGCTGAATTATAAATGGCGATTATCACAAGCGCCAAGCAAAAGGGAAGCTGAGAGAAGCGGCGCGCGTGCCGTCCCTCTGGCCAGGACAGCACCAGCAGCCCCTGCCACACGCGAGGAAGGATGGAAACGGCGATTTGGTTCTTCTGTATGATGGGGATGCGGCTTTCACCACTGCAGCATCCTAATAGATCCGCCTGTTTCCCGCGCCCTGGGAAGGTTTTAGTACGTAATGCAGTATCACTTTGCAGGTTTGAGTCCGGGATGCGATATTCTCACAGGCCTCCTTTCCTTCACAATTCTCATGCTTTCCTGAATGAGGCTTCAGCATTTACTAGCTTGTCTCTCTGCTGGCTGACCTTTGCTGCAACCAAGGTTTTAATTAACCTGTTTGATACCATACTTTTAAAGTAAAGCTCTAGAATGGCTTTCTCTTGTCAGAGGAAATACTTCTGACGTAAGAAAAATACTTTTTCTTTAACCATCAATACATCAGGTGGGGTCGGTGGTTTTGGTTGGTTTTGTTTTGTTTTGGTTTTGTTTTGGTTTTGTTTTGGTTTTGTTTTGTTTTGTTGTTGTTGAGGGTTTTTTGGTGTTTGGTTGGTTGTGGTTTTTTTCCTAAAATACATTACAAAAGTGACAAAATCACTTTTGATCTTAGTCTCTCTTGTCAGGAAACAGCCTTAAGCATACCCAAGAGGTAGCACTGCGTATTACTGTCCCTTCCTCATCAGTATCTGGCACTGGGGATGGCAGTGGTGGTTACTGCAGCAAAGATTAATTTGAACTGAGGGAAGTACACCACCAAAGTCTTGTGATACTTACGGATAAATAAAAGTAAAGCTCTCTCTCTGAGAATCATCTGCTATTTGAAAACTTGGCAGGATTCTGCCAGAATACTTAGTTTTGTCTTAATGCAATAAAAAAGCTCTTGTGAGGTGATCCCACTACCCACAGATATATTAACTAATTAACAAAAGGAATGAGACAGGCCAAGAGTATCTCCAGTATCTCCAATTTCTGTACGGATCTAATGCAAACTGGAAGTGCCTTATCAGAATTTCTAAGAAATAACCAAGCGACACCAGAAAAAAAACTTTGGTTGTATCTTCTGCTTGGTGCTCCTGACAGCTGCTCATTAACAGCTGTCTATGGTGCACACACACACACGCTGCATTCGGACAAACTCTAAGTGATCGTGAGTGCATGAGCACTGTTTTTCCACGGAATATCAAAACATCAGAAAGAAAAGCATTTAAGTTAGCATCACAGGCCTGTTTTGTGTAGAAAATATTCTAGTCTTAGACAATCGTTCAACTTCATTCAAATACCCCAAATGCTCTGGATTTCATCCCTCTCGCATGACTACTCCAGAGCTTGGATTTTTTTCTCCTCCTGTTCCACCTGAAGTGGGTTTCCTTGGTCTTCACCCATTTTAGCCAAACCCCATGCAACAGCATGCACCAACCTTAAATAACCCCTTTTCCTCAACTTTTTCTGAAAGTACTCCTAATCATGAAGTATCCTGTAAGACAGATGTCAGGATGTTCCACACCAAATGATTTGCTGACAACTGCAGCACTTGGCATGTGCACACTCATGGTACCCAAACTCAAAATTGCACCTTCCTGCCCAACTCCTGCTGGCAAGGGATGGACCGACACTGCCAAAAGCCCTCCTTTGGGTCAGAGCTCTTCCCAGCAAAAAGCAGCAAGTACCTTAAGCCTAAAATCAGATTCAGGTCATGCAGACTGATCGATCTTTCTGCATTTCCTCCCCTGACAATGCAATAGCTATTCCATACTTAGGAAACTGCCTTGTTATAGGTGGCCTGATCAGGCCGGTCAGAGCGTTTAACAGCCATCGTTCCTAATAAATCCAGTACTGGTGATGCCAGCCAAACATGTTCTTCTAACACGAATATTGTCCTGCACATCCCTAAGGACTGCAGGCAGACAATACTTAAATGCACATGCTGCGGTGGGTTGCAGGCAGGCGATCCGTCACCTGGGCTGTCCTCCTGCCACCCGTCCCTGCTGTCAAGTGCATTGTTTTCACTTGCCACAAGGAGATCAGAAATACCTGCAACCTTTCTCAGGAACCTTTTGCAATATTTGGTTGTAAAAGGAGGACAACACAAAGACATATTCAATCCAACAAACTTGTTTTGTGCTGGTTACATTATCAGGAAATCTAATTTCCCAGGAAGAGGCCATCCCATTTTACAGAGACTAAACTGATAAAAACATCAACCTCTATTTTACTCTATCTAAATTGTGCTTTCTTTACTGCTGATGGCTAACAACTCTGGTGCGAGCTAGCAGACTGTCATACGACATCCGTCTCGCAGCGGCAGGAGAAGCAGATGCAAACCGGCTGACATTTAACGGAAACAAATGTACGGTAAGAAAAATCTTGCACTTTTTCCTTGACACAGAAAATGATGCCCTGAAGTACGATGCCCGTTCAGGAGGGAGAGCCATTTAGGTTGTTCTCCTCTGGCTTTTGCCCCTTCACTAACACGTTAAAGAAAAGCATCAAATGATCTTGCAGAGGACTAAGACCATGGTCTGTATACACCATTTCCACGGCTTCGGAGGTGGGCGCATCATTTTAGAGCACAGACTGTGAACTTGGGGCCGTTTTTAATAAACTTTACTGACTTTCACTAAGGGTAGCACACTGTATATATATTCACATATGTGACTGCCACTTTCCCATCCATCAGTCTGACATGACACATCACCGCGGGTGTGGACCGGTGACAGGGATGCAGTGATAGAGGCGGCAGCTGCAGGAAGTGACTGGGACGGAGAGGCCTCGTACCAGCGGGGCAGGGTGAGATAGAAGAGGCATCACAGTCAGTGACAGCTGAAGGCAACCATTCAATAGAAAGGGAACAGACAGATACTCCTTCAGAAATAAAACATGATTCTGAGAATAAAAAGCAACCAGGGTAATAAGGGAGAAGTTCACACAGGCAGAAGGACGGCCAGAAAAGCATTCAAAACCACAGGCACCAGGGAAGTGATTTATCCGAAACACTTCTAAAAGCGTGCCTTAGCAGATAAAATACAAAAGGGGGGTAACTCACTGCAGGCCACACCACTGCATATTAAAAGAAAAAAGTGCCCTGTGTTTGAAGGAGAGACTTCAGCCTTGACAATGTCTGCTACAAGCCCTCTGCTGCCCACGCCAAAACGAACTCCAAATCTCTAAACTCAATTTGTAATTTGCTTCCCTACAGAATTTTCAACCCAATCCCCAATTATGCCTCTCCGCCGAGGGTGAAACTGCAGCCGATGGTATAATACATTCACGGACACCTGCAGACCTAATAATTGACCAGGGAGGATGTGGATGAGATCAGCAAAATTGCTGCATTGCTACTGCAAGCTTCAGTGTCCTACACCAGGAAACAGCTTTGCTACTGCAAGGTGCATAATTTAATAAACCATTAACTCAAACCTGAGGTGAAGTAAATTCAGCGTATTATATATTTCAAAATAGCATTAGAATTCAATTTAAGTGTCACCAAAAGCCTAATCCTCAGTATACAGAGCATATTAATAAGTGTCCTGGAGCCTGTGGTTTTATTTCATTTCCAGCTGAGTTGCGCTGTCGCATGACTGCAATCCCTGCCGTGAGGCTATCTCAGTGATAGCATCACTGGTCCAAAACGAAGCAGAATCTGGAAAGATGCGCAGTCCCACTTTTTGGGGTCTTCCTGGGCGAATAGGTGGGCGTACGCTCGAGCAAAAGCAAGCCGGTTTCCAGTCACGTCGCTTCTGGGTGCTGCTGTCAAGATGTTGATATTCCGCAGCGGTAGCGGGATCCTCAGCGGGGTCCCCAGGTCCCCCCGAACCAGCCCTGCTTTCGGTTCCCTTTGCAGCCACGGGGGCAAAACGCATTTTTGATACGGCTGATGCTCCTGTAAAAGCTGCTGGGAATGGGCAGAGGAAAGACTGTTCGCATAAGGCTGGCGTCACATCCGTGCCGTGCTGTCTGGATTATGCACAAAAAGCCGCCGCTGGCTCAGGCAGGGCCTGCCCCCCCCCGCCACCAGCCATGCCGACGGCACACGGCAGCATTGCGGCGACCATGAAGTGACGGAGATGCTGCTTTCGATCCCCCAAGTCAGGCGTAAAGTGCAAACAGTGCATCATTTCCACCAGGAGCCAAAAGCATAAAATCTGCTTTCCATTTGTGTGGGAGTCAGCCATGTTTCGGACTTTTTTTACATTGCCCCTGTAATAACTCCTCTTGATTAGCAAGCCAGGCACGTCCCACAGCAGTTTGGGAAATGCATCTCTTCTATAAATGACAACAGATTATTTAAGCAACAACTAAAGCACTCTGACTGCTTTTTAGTTCGCTCGCATTAACGTCAGTCTCCTCATATATCTAGGGAATGAATCCGGGATTTTCTTTAAAATGGTGGAGAGTGATACAAAAATAGCAGACTACTCGTCTAAAATAAAGTTATGTGTTTGAAAGGTTTGGAAATTGTTTTTTAATCACTGGCGTCTTTCTTCTGGAATATAATCTGCTGGCTATACATTTTGCTTTTCTACCCAATTTCTCAGGAAAATGCAGCAAGTGTGTTAATAAATAATTTATACAAACATTACAAAAGATAAAGCACTCCTGCTAAAATGTTTCCAGCCTCTGAGATACCAGTTCATTTGTAATCCTCTCCGCCTCCTCTTCGCTGGAACATCAGCGGAAGGTTATTGCTGCCTTTCTCCGCAGTCCCGTTTTACTCATCCTGCAGGTGTCAAAACACATCTTTGTTTTCAAGATATCCAGACTGATAAAAGGGTATGGCCCAGCCTGAGTCACAAGCTCAATTTTTAGCTACTACAGATTCTTGTCACAAAAAAATGTTTTTCAGGAAAGCAACACCCTGATTTATTTTCGTGGTCTTGCATGCGAGGGTGGATGTAAAACAGATGCGCTGCTGGCTCTCCCGAAAAAGCGGGCTCTTGTAGATGCTGTTCCCTCCAGTGTTTTGTCCTTCCTCTAATAACAAATGGGATGTGCTTTCTGTGAAACTAAACAGGGTGATTTTGGAGCACAGTGCACAGGACAGTTTCGTTCTTAGGAAGAGGAAGGACGGCTGGGAGGAAGACAACTTGTGGTGAGCTCTGCCAGACAGAATTTTATTTTAGTGAAGGTGTAGACTCTAAGAGAAGCTAACATTAGTGAGCAAGTAAAACTCGAAGGAGGAAAAATCAAGCAAAACCAGCCCTCAACTTGAATAGATAGTGTGTTAGATAGTTTTAAAAAAAGACCGTAAGACTGACAGTAGGTTTCAATAGATGCAGCTGCTCTGAAAGCAAGTCAGGCGACGAGAAGACAAGTGGAAAACAGAGTATTGGTCAATGGGATCACCCGCAGGCGAACCACCACAGGTACCCAAGGGCCATCACTGAGGCTGCTCCCTCTCCAGCTATCTCAGCAGCTCTGGCACCAACCAAGAACCTTCAGGCAAGCATCTTGACCAAAAGGAGCTGCACATCAGCTAGCTACGAGCCAGAGACAGCAACCACGTTGCCCAGTTGCTGGTCCAAGAGA
>VZTL01064731.1:0-16910 GCA_013400535.1 Scopus umbretta
TGAGGGGCCCAAAAATGATCACAAAATCCTGCCTTTGTGGAAGAGAGGTGAAGTTGTTCTGGATTTGCAGAGCATGAGGATTTCAACTATTAATTGCTCGGTTGCAAACTGAGAAAGCAGGAGCAGAGAATTCTGGGTACACATAACTGGTGAAAAAAACACACAAAACACAACAGCCTTTGATATAGCTTTATCAATTACAATGCTAACTTATTATTTTCCTTGGCTTCATTAATCTATAAGTAATTCGAGTGGGTTCCAAGCTTGCTCTCTCTCATTCCCAATTAACCCAGTGGCAATTATCACTGGCTTTAGTCTTTAATATCTAAGAACTCTCTTTTACCTCTTGAAAGAAGCTTTTGAAATCTGAAAATGCCAAACCAGCTAATGTTTTATTTAAGCATAGAAAATGAACTTTAGGTTATTCCCCTTGCCATAGGTTAACTAATTATTTATGAAAAAGCGAATGAGAGAAAAGAGAGAAAAAAGAAGAAAAGGAAGATTAACATCCAAAATCATCTCAGTTGTGCACTCCAACTTGTACGTTAAAAAGTTTGTTTCCATTGTTTGGGCATTCAGTGTACCCTTGATAATTGTCATAGTTAATTTTGGTCAATATAGCTACAACTATATTAATAAATTTACATCCATTAGAACATAGTAATATTTGCTGGCCCTAAGAGTAGCTGATGTGATCTGGCCACATCCCTGAACAAAGTAGCTGGCTGTAAACTGCTTATTGGGAACAGTTCTTTACCCATTATAATCCCCAGCACTCTTGGGAATTTTCCAGGTCAGTGTCACTTGGTTCAGGCCAAAAGTGTTCCAGACTCTGTGTTAACAGATCATGTACCAACGATCAAGTTTCAGTGTTTGTTCCCAAGTGCAAGCAGTGTTAGTTACTTTCAGAGTCATAACTGTTGTATCTGATGTTGATGTAACAATAAATTTAGAGTTTGGCCTGATTTCTCTTAGGACATCAGTGAAATTTCCTTTGTCTTGATAGGCTGGGGTCATCCCTTAAATTTCTTACTGAGATATAATACTGTTTTACAACATAAACAGTTTGACTGAAACAAATGATATATTTGTGGTCTAATTCTGCACCCAAACAGGTCCAGGGTGTCCAGGAAGCAGTGAGGGGTGGGGTGGGGCAATGTCAGTGTTCATATGTAGTACAGCCAAAGCAGGTGGAATTTCCTGAAGTTCTCACACGGGAACACATATTTATTTGGGCTTGAATACAGATGGAAAAAAAAAATATATATAGTATATATGTGAATGTATATATAACTTGACTTAAACAGGTAGCCTACCTCACTTTCTCTCTTTTCTTTTGATCCTTCTCACAGCAGTGCAATGGTGTAAAGACAATCAGAATGTTGACTATGTTTTGGGGATACTATAGTTTTGGGGATACCATGAGCAAATAGTTGTGAAAAAACATGTGAAAAAAAAAGTAAAAAAAGGTAAAAAAATATGTAAAACAAGGGGAAGAGTTTTATTGTGACAAAGGAGAAACAAAGCATCATAGACAAATAGTAGCCAAAAAGCAATTTAATTTGTATTCTTCCATGACAAGGAAAATTAAAAGTAGCCAAGTTGGTGTAAAAATATTGTAATATAGAAGCAAAAATTATGTAAAAAGAGAGGTCCTTTGTCCTCTGGCTCACACCCTGGTCAGAAACATTGAGAGCAAAAATCTATTAATCCCATTGAAACTGGATATAATTTTGTCATTCTATTTTATTTAATAAGGCAGTCTTCAATTTTATTTATTTTTATTTAATAGTACAGTCTGGATGACTGGAATGACCTCTTACTACTACCTTACCAACTCCACTTGCTGGTATAGCATTCTAACCTATACCTGTTGAAGACTTCAATGTCTTCAGTTGTTTATTACTGTCAGCTGGAGATAAATGTCCTCACAGTCCTGCTGCCAGAAGGCAGTATGTCAATATATCCTAATCTGTGTCACAGCAAAGTCAGTCAAATGAACTAAAAAGGGATATTGTCATGATTTATTTGGAGGACAACTTATGTTGCACAAAGCAGGTGAGGAGTATTTAGACAGTCCTTTCCACTAACTCTAAGGTAAGAGAATTAACCTCCAGCTAGGACCACTGACAGAACAGCCTATAGGTGACAGGGTTTAAAATTGCAGTTATTATACGCGAAGTGAACACAGGTCTAGGGTAGGAATGTGAGAGCCTATGTGGTTTATGAGGGTTTAGTTTTCCTCCTCTAGGATCGCAGCCATTTCCATGTATAAGTAGAAAGAGACATTTGAAAATGTGAATAACTTGATACAAGAAAAAACTGTATTAAAAACTATAGAAGTGTATCACAGGAGTGTATTAATATTTAACAGCCACTTTAAAGGAAAAAATAAGCACACATCTTTCTGACTTAACCTTTTCAACATTTCCACTACAATGAACAATACACAATGTGTTACAGAAATCAACAGAATACAATTTAAAGAAACAGAAATGTCTCAAGTATATCAGGTGTTGCAATAGAAAGAAAGATCCATGGAAACAACTTGTTTTACTCAAGTCATGCAGTGGGAATACATTTAAATTATGAAGAAAAGACTGAAAATTTCTTTCAGCATCAAGCTATCATTCATCTCTGCTGAAAGAGATGTGACATGTATCTAGTTGTTGTGGGGTAGTTTCTTTCCATAAGAGGAAGAGAGGAATCGGGAAAGAGATCCATGGTCTATTTTGGGGGTAGAGGAACAGTACGTTATCCTTTGTACTGTTTTCCCAACAGAGTTACTTGCAAGACCTTGAGGACTTGTTTCAATGACCTAAATTTTAGCAGTTCTTTCAGTTTTAGTGCTGCCTGGCTGTGGGCCATCAATAAGTCCTTAAACACCAGGAAGTAGTAAATACACAAGCTAAAATGGATTTTAAATTCCATATAAGCCCTATATAAGCATCATCTATTCCCTCAGTTCCTTCATCTACTAGGTGATAGGAATATCTGATGTACCAACTTATGCTAGGTTGAGTCCAGTCCCCTTGCAATATAACAATATATGGCCCCTTAAAAGGGACAGAAATCTATAGTGTTGGGAAAAAAACAATACAATGTTTTCTGGAACAAGTTTAGATGACAATTTCAAAACTTACATTGAATTTTTGCTTAGAAAACAAGCTCTTTCTCTGAGGAGAACAGAGTTATCAGGGAAAATTGTTCAAAACAGATTTTTTTCCCCTTTTCCTTCTTTTTTAAGTATGAAATGTATCTTGGGAAGTAGCTCTGTTAACTATCAATGTCATGAGGGCAGAGGGACAAGCAGGGAGCCAAGCAAAGCCTCCTCAGAGAGAGTTTCAAAGTGATGTGTTCCCTCCCTAGGGTAGCTCTCTGAATCATCAGAGTCCCCTTCTTGTGCTGCTCCCACTAACTAGGTGTAAACAGTATTTCAGGCTCAGAGAGCTGGCAGAACCATGTGGACACCTGTAGACATGCTACAGGCATCCTGCAGGCAGCAATCCACAACATTAGAGCTGGGTCAGACAGCATGCTCTGTCTGACGTGGCTTCCTGCCTTACATCCTCAGGCAAACCTCTGAAATTTCTTCTCTCACAGGGTTTGAAGCACCCGAACCAGGTAAAGTGCGGGGAGAGGGAAGCAGGAGATCATCTGACTGGGGAGAAGCCACAGAGCTAACTTGCAAAGAGAGAGGTGTTCATTAAAGGAGATACCTGGAGGACAAGGTCCCACCAGGTTCCAACTCCTCTCAGCTTGCAACACATGGTGGTGGCCTCTGCCTTCAATCCCTGACCCTATAAACCAGATGCTGCTTCTCAGATCACCAGTCAAGCTGACTAGCTGCCATCTAACACACTAGCCATGGAGCAGAAGAGACATGTTAATGCTGTGATGCAAATAAGCAGTAAAGAAAACATTCATCAGGAAATAGTGTGAGACATTGGAAATTCGAGTAAGGCCGGAATAGATATAAATATCAAAAGCGTAGCAACATTTTCAGCTGAAACACTTCTCACTCCGTAATAAAAGATCTTGACAAATGAAAACACAGTATGAGACCATATCAAATTAATTTTTCAACATCTTTCAGTAGAAAAGAGTCTTTAAAAATAATTCCTACTTTCTCATTTTGATTAGGTGGAAATTGTGCATTAAAATTCTCTCTTCAGATAAGTCAATTCTGAACATATCCATATATATATATATATACACACACATTCTAATGTTACCTCCTTTTCATCCTAAAAGATAAATGGATACATTTTGATGTCTACATTTTATCATTGCGTATACATACATATATGCATATATTTTGCTTTAATATTTATATTATTAAATTAAAAAATCCAGTTACTCACAAAATCTCCTTCATAATTCACAATTTATGTACTATTTTTTGTGATTTTTATTTCAGAATGTCTTAGCAACATAATCTTAGCTATTGAGTACCATGAGTGAAGACAGAATTAATTCACATATTTCTCATTTTTGAAATATTTCTTGTTTTTTCCTTTTTTTCTTTTTTTTTCTTTTCAATATCCCACTATGGAAGAAATGGTCACCATTATTTATATCCATCTATACCTTGATGCCAGGGAAGATTATAGAGCAGATTGTCTTGGGTACGCTCAATGGGCACATTCAGGACAACCAGAGGATCAGGCCCAGTCAGCATGGGTTCATGAAAGGCAGGTCCTGCTTGACTAACATGANTCGAATACTGTGTTCATTTTTGGGCCCCTCACTACAAGAAGGACATTGAGGTGCAGGAGTTTGTCCGGAGAAGGGCAATGAAGCTGGTAAAGGGTCTGGAGAACAAGTCTTATGAGGAGTAGCTGAGGGAACTGGGGTTGTTTAGTCTGGAGAAGTGGAGGCTGAGGGGAGACCTTATCGCTCTCTACAACTCCCTGACAAGAGGGTGTAGTGAGGAGGGGGTTGGTCTCTTTGCCCAAGTAACCAGTGATAGGATGAGAGGAAATGGCCTCAAGTTGTGCCAGGGGCAGTTTAGATTGGATATTAGGAAAAAATTTCTTTCCTGAAAGAGTGGTGAGGCATTGGAAGAGGCTGCCCAGGGAGGTGGTGGAGTCCCCATCCCTGGAGGTGTTCAAAAAACGTGTAGATGTGGCACTTTGAGACATGGTTTAGCTGGCACAGTGGTGTTGAGTTGACGGTTGGACTAGATGATCTCAGAGGTCTTTTCCAACCCAACCTTAACGATTCTATGATGTTATGCTACCCATATTATACTGTAGCTTCCTGATAGAAAAACACTGGCAGCCATGAAGCTGTAATGAATTCCCTTTTCCCTCTCCCAGTGGCCACTCATTTCCACCTCTGTACTACCGCCTGCCTTCTTTTCAGATATATTGGCACTACTGTTCATGGTCCCACACTTCAAAGACCAAAAGCTAGCTATGCCTCTTCTTGGGCTATATTTTTTCTGGCTTAAGGACTAAATCCTTTCAGTGAGGATTGAGACTGGTGGAAAGAAGGGGACATACAGGACCAAGCCAGAAGAGAATGGGAGAGAGTGTCAGGATTGGGACCATCGCTTTCAGAAAGCAGCAAGTTATCATCATCTTTGATTTTTCATCTAAATGTCCCCATGAAAATGCAGCAGGTGGAGAGTGGGAGCAACTTTCTGGTTGGCTGGGTGTTTAAAAGAAAGATTGTTTGAGAATCATAAAATCAAAGCCTTGGACTGACCTTTATCCTCCAAATGGTTCCCTGACTTTAATAGGGCTATGTTAGTCCTAGGAATAAAACGGTTTCAGAACCCATCCTCTCTCCCTGAAGTCAAATGTATCTTCTGGCTGTATTTCAGTAGCGTAAATTTTACTTTTTTTTTAAATGCTCACAGACTCACTCCATTTTTATTTGCTGTTTGTGATTTTTTTCCCAGCATGATTATTAAGTGTTAGTAGAGTTATTTTGATGAATAATTTTCAGACATTTGGTTGCTCATGAGCTGTTTGCTGCAACTATTTGATGTTTGTTATTCAAGTTGTATGATTAGCTTTGCAAGTCATGCATAATTCTTTCTGATTCTTCCTTCGAAGATTATTTTTTTGAAAGTAGATGGTGAATAATGATGTCGCCTACAAATGTTTGGAAGAATATTCTGTTGTACTATTTGTGGGAACACCAGGATTCATGAAAGATTGCACAAATGCTCACTCTGCATCCATCTAAGCACTCACAAACTATGAGTGAGTTACAAACAACTATTTTTTGTTCAGTGTCTTTGCAGCTTCCAGTACATTCAGGGTTTTTTTTTTTCTTGATACCCCATGATGGTGTATTCTAGGCTCTGCCACAGCCAAAATAATAAAAAAGAATAAGGAAAAAGTTACAATGAACAATTTTTAAAATTACTCATAAAACTTTTCTTTTGTCCGTATGAAAACATACACGAATTGGAATTTTTAATGTTTCTACCAACCTACTTTTTTTTGTGGTGAGTTTGCTTGCTTAGCTTTATGAAGAGTTTATTCTCTTAATTAGAACAGCTGGATGCTGGGCCAGCCACAAAGCTTTCCTAATTAACTGTATTTTCCTGCACTATTTACTATCCTTTGATTTTTTTTTCCCCATGAAGACTTCTGTAAAGGAAAAAAAGAAAATATTAGAAATATGTTTCAGCCAAGTTTCTTTTTATTCTTTAAGTTGTGGGTTTTTTTTATTTCATGCTCTTATATCTCTCAAAGGGAAAAGCACTTTTTGATAGTACCAGAATTAACCCCTGAAATAAGAAATAATTTGTAAAGGAGCTAACAGTTTCCTGTTTAAACTCAGAGCCTTTGAATTCTCCCACCAGATATATATCAGTGTTATTTTGGTGGCATATTCAGTGGAGGGTTGCAAGGACTTTGACAAAGTTGAAAGCGCAGTCCCCAGGAAACAAGGATGTGTACCTTTTTTACTATTTCATGATAGGGAAAGAGGAAGGTAAAAGAAAATCTTGTCAGCCAGTCAAGTGAGTGATTCCTCCTTAGGACTAGGAATATCCTACCTCAAAATATGCATTTTCTGGGAACCTAGCATAATCATCACACCATAAGGTATACTGGTGCAAGAGGTATGAAAGCTCCAAGAGAATTGTAAGAAAATGGTGGAGCAACAAAAATTGGCACATCCAAATTTAAGGCTCAATTTAATAATCCTTGTCAGATTTAGCAAGACCTAAACTGAAACCAAAGGACTTTAATATTCTGGGAGCATATCCCCATTCTGCTGCCTCTGGTAAAAGAACAGCAAGCTGCAGCCCATGACTACGGCTGACAGCTAAGCTGGCAAATTCCTCATTCACAGCGACTAAATTTGACAGGGATCATCATTCAGAGTCTTTAGCAAGTACACTTTCCCCCATCTCCAGAGAGGAACTCATACTACCTCTCTGCTTGCTGCAGTTTGAACCTCGATCACTTCACCTTCACCACCTGAACTACTGGAGACTTCTAGGCCATTTTTTTCCTTCCCTTGCTTCCCACTTCTGTCAAACCATCACAGCTTCTATTCTACATTTGGAAGGACTTAAAAAAGTAAATAGTCCTGCAGGGGAGCAAGAAAAGTTCTTACTTTTTTTTCATTTCCCCTTGATGGAAACATTGTCACAAAGATTAGCAGAGCCCAAGAGATTTAAAAAAAATGATTAAAGCTTCCAACTGCTGGCTTAATTTTTAAGTGTTAAACTCTCCTGACTCTCTAATTCAATCCTGTTGATTTGAACAAAAAAATAAGTAAACCCCATCTAAAACTGTACTCCCTCCCCTTGATTTGTGACAGAACAAACCTGTGGATCTCCCATGAATATATATCTTTTGTGAAAGCAGCTCCGAAAGTACAGAAATTCCGAAGTCCAATGGATTATTGTTTGGTTTGAAGTTTTTAGGTTTTCCCCATGTCATTTTCTGGCTGTCAACTTCTGGTGCAGAGATGAGGCAGTGCGTTTGCTCCTCTGTAATACCCTTGTTCCACTTTGAGCTTTGAGATCTTGCTTTGCTTTGCCTTGTCCAAATTCAGTAAAATACTAGGAGGCCTCCTTCAGAATGGAAGTTATTCAGAATCAAGCCCTGGTGTTGTTTTGGTTTTTTCTTTGTTTGTTTGCTGTTTTTTTTGTTTCACTTGGGGACCAGGAGCTTCACGCTGTTAATTTCAATGACCTTCCAAGCACAGACCAGTTTTTGTTCTGAGTTCACAAAAGGGTTGCAAATAAAAGGAATAATTTAACTTAAGCACTGACTTCATCTTCCTTCCCAATGTTTTATGTCACCATTTCTATTACATATTCTGATAGTTTTTAAGGAATAGTTTTGTTGATAACACTGCAAATGCCAAAATTATGAGCCACCAAATTACCATCACCATTGAAAAGCCCTGTCCAAACAGTAGTATAACTTCAGGGACATCAGGGAGATCCCTTTATTAAGCTTTGAATCAAGACCATAACCTCCAGCTGCAACTCTCTAATAAAGTGATTTTCATTGCTCTTTGCAGCTGGTTCCACACCTACTTCTAATGATCTGATCTTAGATACTTTGTGCTCTGCAATGTTTATTCCAGGCAGCCAACATGGGTTTATGCTGGACTTCCATACTCAACGTACAGAAAAGTCACCTACTGAGTGGAACATAAACTGGAAGTATCATGTTCTCTTCAGTTAGAGTACGGATGATATATTAAGTAGTGACAAGTTGCACACACAGTACATCTCGGTGTACTTTTTGCAGCACACAGAGGCTAATGTGAGCACACTGACACATAATGCACACAAAATTTAACAGCCTTAAAAGTCTAGAGCAAAGGCAGTGCTAGATAGGGAAAATCTCTGAAAATCAAGATCTGACTGGGAGTGAAACTTAAAATAGATGAAGAACACTTCAGCGTGAAGTGTGACTTTGACAGCAAATCTGCTGTGCAGGGAAGAAAAACAGAAAACTGTTTCTCTGTGTTGAGCAGAGCAGGAGTTAAAATGATGAATAATCCTAATGAATAACCCCTGGAGGGGGGCTGTGCGATAGTAAACTAGATTTGTGTAATCGGTTCTCATTTAAGTTCTGCTGCTAGTTTAAAGAAATTGAATGAATTACTGAGATTCCTAATGAGACAAGCCTGTTTTTCTTGAGATAATTGATATAGTAGCTCACAGTAAATAATAGTGACTTTAAATATTGCCAGTGCTAAATGCTATAAAGTTTAAAGTGTTTTCATCATTCAGGAAAGAAGGGAGCTGGGGAGGGCAGACCTCTTCTTCTATGCATAAACAAACATAAGAATTGATTGAATTTAGAACATTTGTTTTTTATGAAGAAAAAACATAAAGAAGTACTAGCTAAAAATATTCTCCCCTGAAAGTTCTGTAGATCCTCCAGAATAAATGTTGTAAACAAACTTTGTTCCATGACTTTGAAGTCTTCCTAACCAGTTTCCCCCAACTTATAAAAATTAGACTATTTATAAAAGTGCATAAATTGTAATTTAAGTAAAAAGCCTTGAAATTTTTATCAAAAGCATTCAAATTAGTCTCTCCCCAGGTCAGCTAATGAGTTGTCATGAGCTGGCCTCTTACTGTAGTGCACCTCCTGCAGACTAAGACAGTGAACCATGTTTTCATCAAAGGAAATGCTCATTAGTAGAGCTTTCAGAAACTGATTTGATTATAGTTTCACTTGTTAAAGTGAAATATTTTCAGCTCATTAGGATGATTACGATTCAAGGTCATCTTTTGAAGCTAGTCCTGTCAATATAAGATAAATGGGCCCTCATCTTTTTCCCTTCTTTACGTCTGTGCTTTTTAAACTCTTCTGTGCAAAAGTTCCATAGCCATAATTAATTTTAGTTCTTCTTTTACAAAGCTGCTAAAAAAAAAAAAAAAAAAAAAAAAAGAACAAAGATTTTGGCTACCAAAAAGGCATTGAAGAACTATTAAGAGGAGGAGGAGGCTATCTTGTTTTAGAAAAATCAGAGAAAATCCTTGAAAAGTTCAGCTTTTGAAATCCAGCTATTTTCTCCTTGACCTCTTCCAAAGTTTCTAAAAGGTACTTTGTACATATTTTTGCATGTATCTTTTAATCTCAAAAGTGTGAAATGAAACTGAAAAACCACCCAAGAAGTTCTGCTGGCTTATTAGATATCTTTTCTTTTATGGCACATGATAAATTTAACACCTTTTAAAGGTTTTTTTTGGTCTCCCCCTTTATACTCACCACTTAATCGCTAAGTGGTTAAAGAGCTGTTTAAACATAAAGGGAAATACTACTAACTTCTATCCCCATATTGAGAAATATTACATTTACATAGGGCTTGCAACTTAAACTTAATTGGTCAGATATTGCCTCATACATCAACTTAAAAGACAGGGTCAGGAGGCCAGGTTTTGTGCTGAATACATCAGACTTGAAAGCTGTATATGAAAATGGAAAATCAGGCCAAAAGGAAAAAAAAAGAAAAAAAGGCAGATTTAGTCTCTCCAGTACTAGGCAAGTGAGTTTAAAAGTGACATAGATTTCAATTCCCCATGGTGACTCTGAAAGTGGCCCACCAGTCTGGATTATTGGTACAGAGTGGAATATGTATATGCGAGTGCTGGGGGTAGAGGCTGGGGAGGAGTAAGAAGTGAATTAATAGACTTCCAGATTAACTGTCAAATGATTAATGATTAATCATTTTGTCAACAAATTATCCACAACGAAGCCTTGCCTTTACACCAAAGCAGTACCAATTATACCAGTGTAATTGCATCAGGGCAACCTCCCTAGCCAGAGCACAGTAATAGAACTATTTATCCAATATGGTTTACTCCCAAAAGGGGAATACTCTTAGGCAGCGTCTTTATGCCAGTATAGAGCTGCATTGCTTCTTAGACTTGAACTATCATCCTTCTGATTAAAAGAAAGAAATTAACTCCCTTGTAAATGAATTATATATGTGAACACAGGTTATTCTGTCTACTCACTCTCTTAAGGTACCTTTTAGTAAAAGCTGGTTGCAGAATCAAAAAAAGTCCTTACACTCCTTGTTGGATACATGCTTTTCTCACTGCTGGTCCAGCCCTGAGGAGCTTCTCTACACTGTGGTGCAGTAATAAGGAGTTACACAATTAGTGACCTAATGAAGCTTAGCATCTTAAAGGTTTATATCTTCAGGTTGTGTTCTCAAGTTGAGTCTCTGTTGAACTCACAGACCTGTCTAATCTAGCAGATCAATAGATCTTGTTTCGTTTTTTGTTTGTTTTCTTTTTTTGTGGGTGTATGTTGTCTTTTTTTTTTTTTTAAATATGGACATTGACATCAGAGAGAGCTGCAATGTAGTACCAACTCCCTAGTAAGATGGTTCATTCTACCTGGAGGTTTATCTGTACTGTAGCTCTATCTATTTTCAAAATTGATTAAGTTGATCTGGGTAGTGGTTTTGCCATCTGCTTGTCCTGTGACTTTTGCTAAATCACTTCATGCTTCTGAGTTTCAGGGTTTGTTTACCATTACTATTGTTTCCAGCAAAATGAAGTGGAAAAAAAATCAGCACTTACGGTGAGTTCGATCTTGGCATTAGTCACGTATGGTGTGGTATCCAAGCAAATCTACTTTTCTGGGTTCCATTTATAGTCAGTGGAGACAGGTAGTTGCTTTCAAAAATAATTATCAGTTCTTAAGAGAAAGACTTATAGTGGGCAGGATGAATTGCCTTTGGGATATGTCTGCCTGGGACTTTCTAAATTAGAAGTTTATTTAGCAATTTGTTCTTAAATCTGCTAGCTTGCATGCAAAACTCTTTTCCATGAGAAGCTGTTGGTTTTAACCTGAGGTCTCCAAGAAAGTGAAGAATAAACTATTTCCTTTTACGAAAGTTTGTCCCAGTGATGAGCAAGTGACATTATTTCAGATCTATGCCTTTATTGGTTTGGCTAACTTCCAGCCACTGCTTTATGTTTTGCTTCTCTCTTTGGGGTTACCTGAACTTGAAGCCATTAACAACATAGGACCCCAGGATACCTCTTTTCCAGAGGTTTTCTAAATTTGAAAGCCAGAGAGTAATTTAAGACTTTTAAACAGCTTTCAGAGATTTTAGATGGTTTAGATTGTTTAAGCGCTTCACCAAGGCTTATTCCAAGCAGAAGCCACCGGAGAAGAAGCACCGAGCTCTACCATTTGCTCTTGCCTTCTCCCTGTGTTCCTAATGAGAAGGGAGGAACCTGGACTGGTTCATCAGAAACAGGATCAAACTTTTCTTTGCAACATCCAAACTCTATCTTTGTAGCAGCAGATAGTGTAACAAAGGGTAATGTGACAGCAAAATGGGTACTCGGACAGCTGTAAAATTTTGTGTCCTGGTTTCAGCTGGGATAGAGTTCATTTTCTTCCCAGTAGCTGGCACAGTGCTGTGTTTTGGATTTAGGATGAGAGCAATGCTGATAACACACTGATGGTTTAGTTGTTGCTGAGCAGTGCTGACACCAGGCAAGGACTTTTCAGCTCCCCATGCTCTGCCAGGGGCACAAGGAGCTGGGAGGGGGCACAGCCAGGACAGCTGACCCACCCTGCCCACAGGGCTATTCCATACCATACGGCGTCACGTTCCGTATAGAAACTGGGGGAGTTGGCCGGGGGGCAGCGATCGCTGCTCGGGGGCGGGCTGGGCATCGGTCAGTGGGTGGTGAGCAATTGCATTGGGCATCACTTGCTTTGTATATTATTATTATCATTATCATTATTTTTCCTTCCTTTTCTGTCCTATTAAACTGTCTTTATCTCAACCAGCAAATTTTACTTTATTTTTCTTCCAATTCTCTCCCTAACAAGGAAGAACGTGAATTGTAATTGCTCTTGGAATTTTTCAAGGCTTAGCTAGAGAAAACCACAGCTGACCTGGTGTAGTTTTGGTAACAGTCCTGCTTCAGGTCAGAGGTTGGATTAGATGACTAGAGAGATCACTTTCAACCAACATTTCTGTAACTGTGAATGTCCCCACTGCAACTGAGAAGATGATATCAGTGAAGGGTCTATGGAAACAGATTAAAGTAGTTTCAGACTGATTATCTGAGTGTCAGTGGGAATAGGGCAGCAGCTGTATGGACTCCAGTATGGTTAGGCTGCCCTTAAAACTGGTCAGAGCTCTGGGCAGGAATAGCAATTTTGCACTGAAGGTTCTTAAGCTGCAATTTCATTGTTGTTGGACTATCAGTTTTGACAGTCTCCGCACAAGTGGAAGCCACAGCTCCAGCTGAGACACTCTCCACGAGTAACAGAATAGTAACAGAAAGATGTCAGAGAAGCTCTGGCCCACTGTTATTTTACTTATCCTTGGTACGAGGCTGTGTCTGTATGCATCAGTTAACTTGGAAAGCAGTCATTATATCCTGATGGGCAGATTAATTTTTCCTTCTAAATAAAAAACAATTTAAAATAATGTATGGGAAAGAGGACAGGGATTCAAGGTAGATAAACTTATTGCCAAGTTCTTTGGGAGGGGGAAGAAGATACCCACAGAAAACTGAATTAAATTAAGACATTGCAGCAAGAAAGCATTTTGTAAAGTTTTCAAAATATTTCAGAACAATGAAGGAATTCAGACTTTCAAATATCTTCTTGCAATGGCTAAAATGAGGTGTACAGAGGCAAATGAAGCATTTACAGTTATTCCATGGGAGTGTGTCAGAGCCATGAATAGCACCAGAACTCATCGCCTTTGCCTAATTTGCCACACAATCAGCTTTAATATTTAATCAAAGGAGTGATAGGGAAGAATTTATCATTTTTCTTATGACAACAAAAATCCCTCATGTGGAATTATAAAATCATCAGGAAGGAAGTTGTTCTGATTTCTTTAACCAGACAGGGCGAAAGTTGCCAGCCTCCATAAAGTTGTTCCCTTATTTTAAGAGCCTGTGAGAAACTCTGTTTGTGTGGAACCCTGCAGGCTAACTCCAGGGGAATTTGTTTCAGACCTGTCAAAGACCAAACAATGAGGATGCTGAGGTGTACTTTTGTTTTTTCTTGTGCTAATATGGTGATGCTGGTTTCCAAACATATCACTCAGAGGAAACCAAATCTGGAATAAATATTCTTATAATGTTTCAAACAGTACTGATGTGATCTCAGTAATCTACCAAGAAACACTTTTGTTTACAGCAAAAATAGGAAAACTATAGCTGTAAATATAGAAACTATTAATTGATCTCTTAGTTTAGTTTCATCAGCAGAAAAAAATTGAAGGATGAAGAACAGCTCAAGAAAATGAAGGAGAGAAACTGTAGCACTGCAGATGCAAGGTATTGATTAAAAGTCAGGATCTAATGGAAAATTAAAAAAAAAAAAAAAAAAAACAAACAAAAAAAACCCCAAGAAAAAAACAGACAAACCACAAAACCAGACACTTTATAATCACTACCAGCCACTAGACCTTACTAAGCTTACTATTGTAGTCTTACTACTGGCTAAATCACATGGTTTTGCTTTCATTTATTTACTGCCTAAAAAGATTAATAGACAAGCCGTTTAAGATGCAATTCGTATGACAAGATACGTCTAAATGTGTTTAGTGTAACTATCTCCAAGGGGGTGCCTGAGGTTTTCTTTATATCCAGAAGGGAACCATGCTGAAGAGAAAGCTTTCCAGATGTTCTGTTTGACTTAGGGATGTCCTTTTCTGCCAAGACTTAGGCTGTCTAGATTTCAACATCTGTATCATAAATTCCTGAGTATAATTTGTGTTCCAGTTCTCCCTTTTTCTAAGCCTTTTAGATATCTCGGGAGAGAGACTGTCTTAAAAGATGTTTACAAAGTGCCTAAGCCTGTCCTCAAAATGATGAGATACCAATAGATTGCTCTTGTACAGAAATTGTCATGACCTTCCAAAATAAGCCTTTTCCTTATTTATCTGGAACTGCTGTGGGATTCATCTTATCTAACTGTAACCATGTAAGAGTTCACCTCTGATCTAAACTTGCCATCAAGCCTTGCCCTCTGGTCAACAAAGAAAGATTCAATGCATCTCACCTTGAAAAGTTGTTTCGGGGAAGTGCTGTGAACACCCTTCTGGAGATGTTTGCTTCACGGATAACCAAGGAAGCCTGACAACTCTTTTAGAGTAAACTTTAGCCACCTAAAAGACAGAAGTTAAGTGAGGTGAATCGCTTGATGAATAAGGCTGAAGCAAAAGCTGTCTGAAAACCCCACCATGGAGAATTGAAGTAAGTGAGAAACAATAAATGTTATTTTACCAGCACAGAAAAGAGGAGCTGTGGAGACATAGTTCATTTTGTGCGCTTGCAGCCCAGAAGGCCAACCGTATGCAGGGCTGTGTCAAAAGTCTGGCCAGCAGGTTGAGGGAAGTGATTTGTGCCTCTACTCTGCTCTGGTGAGACCTCACCTGGAGTANGTGGTGAAACACCGGAACGGGTTGCCCAGAGATGTAGTGGAGGCCCCATCCCTAGAAACATTCAAGGTCAGGTTGGACGAGGCTCTGAACTACCTGACCTAGTTAAAGATGTCCCTGATCACTACAGGGGGGTTGGGCTAGATGACCCTTAAAGGTCTCTTCCAACCCAAAGCATTCCATGGTTCTATGAATTTGATTAAAGGCAGAGTATTTTCCTACCTCCTCTGTCACAGGGTGTGAATCCAGAATTTCCTGACCTTACCAAAATTTGTCTGGAAACAGTTTTAGCGATGACGTATCTGGCATACATTGCATGATCCTTCAGGATACGGGGACCTGCCCCAACCAAAAAGAGTACCTAAAGTACCATGAAAAACAACAACAACTCTGGGACTTTTCCCAGAATGCCCTATTTTCCTTCAGACTAGCATTTCAGCCTAAACATCACCAATGGAGGGCCCTGAACTTTGGAGTTTGGTTCCCCCACTTGGCCCAAACAAGCTTTTAATCTATCAACTTGCAGGGCACTGCATGAAGCTCATCTATGTTCTCAGGTTTTTGCCTGAGGGGCTGGTGATAGGGAACATGTCTAGCTTATCCTAAGAGAGTCTATTTAAGGCAGACATTAGTCAGCAAGTTTGCATTTTCTATTTAAATTATGTAAATGTGTTCAGATACCGATGGAGGCCTATCTGACAAACCTAAAAATGAGTACATAAAAGTAAACAAAGTGTAGTGGCATGAAAATGGAAAATCCAAATGAAAACTACTTTTCAGGGGCTTTAGACACACACAAAAGGACAAAACCACAAACCCAACAAGCTGGGGCAGGACAAAGGTCACAAGTGGATCCCAGGCAGGATGAAGAGAGAGATTTCTTTTCTCATGTGTTTCCTGGCTTACTCATCCTGGAGCCTAAAGGCACCCAGGAGTACAACAACCACAGGGAACATCCTCCCTCAAGGAAGCAGCAAGAGAAGTAAATGCTTTAACTGGTACCAAGGGCTTTTATATGCCTTGCTTCTCAGCAGAGATTTCCAGACATTGTTTTGTCTCTAGATCAGGAAACCATGAGAACATGTGTTATGGACCACAACGTGGGAGGTGCAGTGATAGCAAGGCAGCGTGGCTGAGTTCAAGTTTCAGGAAAGTTTGGGATGCCTCTCCCAGTGTTGGCTTTTGTTCTTATTTCACCTGCCTGTGGCCAAATACTGACTAATGTGTAAATCCTGATGTACATGAAGGAAAACATGATGGTTGGAATGACCCTGATTTCCAAGAGGAGTCATTTGCCTTAAGCTCTTAACATCAGATAATAATTTTTGAATTTGAGATGATCCAAGAATACTTGAAAGTGATACTTGGGGCTAAAATAAAGGGGTTTGATTATTTCCTCCTCTCCGAAGTGTTAAATTGTTAAAGTGTTTTGACGGAACTAAAGCTATATCTGAAGAGTCTCATTTGATCAAAATTCCCACAGAAAAATTCTACAACAGAAAATAGTTGGGTTTGGTAACTAAAAAGTGATT
>VZTL01064733.1:0-11124 GCA_013400535.1 Scopus umbretta
CTTTCTCTCTCTTTCTTTCTTTCATCTTTTGCTCTTTCATGCTCTCATTCTCTATTTCCTTCTTTCTCCCTTTCTCTCTGAGGTCATATCCTAGAATCTGGGACCAGGAGAAAGGGACACTGGGGCTCTCCTGGGGCCCCACTGTGTTCACAAACAACAGCCATCAGCTGAACTCATACGTAGTTGACAAAATGGTTTGAAAGGAACTCTGGAATCAAAGTAGAAACAGATGGTAACCTGAGGTGGCAGTACAACTTCATTTAATGTGGGATGGCTTTTTATTTATTCAATGTATTTGTTTATTTTCTAGCTAAGCATCTCTTTGCATGGGGGAGCCTCCTTCCTCACTCATTGCTGCACTGTAATCTGGGCAATAGCAGCAAATGTCATTTATTGAAGAAAATGAACGGATTAAGCAGGAGGTAGTCAAATGCCAGTGTGTTTCAAAGGATATTAGCAGCAAGTGGCTTTCTTGCTGTTTCGGTTCAACACATTTGCATTTATTCACAATAACTGGGGGCACAAGTCCAACCCTTAATGATGGAGCATTGCTATCACAATCAGGAAAATCTGTGGAATCAGCAGTGAAAAATGTGTCTATTTTTCTGGCCTGTTTCTTGCCATGAGGAGAAGGATGATGTATGGAGGAGAGAAAGGGGAAGGGAGGGTTAGTGGTTCCTGGGGTGTTTTCAGAAGCAGCGGCTACTGGTGGCGGCAAATCTCTTGGCAGGCTTTAAGCTGTGCTTGTGTGTGTGAGGGGAGGTGCCAGGAGAGGGCTGGAGATTCATAAAATAAAAGCAGCTGATGTGGGATCCCTGAAGCAGTGCTCCTTAGATGCAGGGGATGCAGCAATCAGCCCAAGCATGGTGGCTTTGAGGGATGCTGCACACATCCAGTAGCAGGGTTGGTACCAGGAGCACCAGGACATGCAGGAGGTGCATGCCCCATGATGCTCTGCAGCAACCTGCAGTGTCTAGCTGGCCTGGCCAAGAGAGCTACCTCCAGAGAATGGGATGTCTGCACACAGTTTCTCTGTGGCTTTCCATCCACCACCTATTTGGCTTCATAAAGGCCTCTTCCTTAGACTTTTGGCTCCCCCAAGAGCCTGGGACTTGGTTTTGGGGGGCAAATAGCCACCTTCAGACTCCCTCACAGGTAGAAGGAAGGGAGAGCAGTCATGTTTTGCCCCCTTCAGAAACCCCCAGGTTTCCAGGGAGAAGGGCAGACACAGAAGTCAGTGCTGTTCTGGGCACCTGAGCTGATAATTAGTCAAGGCTAATTTTTAGGCCGTACCAAGCAGACAAGGTCTAGGCTCTCAGATGCAGCCCTACCAGAAAAACCAAAGGGACTCTGACGTTACTGATATTGTTTTGTAACATATTAAACACAGTCAGGAGGTGGAAGAAAGTGCCAAAATAGATAACCATACATGTGGTGTTTGTGTAGTGATTAGACCCACTGCAGGTACCATTGTCAGATGTGTTTTTGTGATGGACTGGATGTGCTTATCCTAAAACTCCTGGCAGCAGTTGCAGGTAGTTTTCACTACTCAGATGGTAGCACAGTAGCACAGGCTACATGACACAAAATAAAGAGAAAGGAAAAAGAAACAAGCTTTCCCGCTACTCCCACATGGTGCCAGTTTTCAGTTCCCCACTGTGGGGACACTCCTCCATCGCCCACCAGGATGTGGGGAGCAGTGGGGACACAGCACATTGCAGAGAGCAGTTGCAGAGTTTCTTTGCCTCAAATGCTTTTGACAGCAACTTCTGTGCTGCCTCTGCTCCCCCAAAGATGATGGTTTTCTCGCTGTGTGAACTGTGCTCTTTGGCAAGCCAAAGAAGCTGATGCAGACACATTTTATATCTCAAATCTTTTTTTTTTTTTTTTAACCACAGTTAATTCTTCCCTTTTGCCCTGGGTTATAGGACTTATGTCCGGAAACAATAGGGGCCTAGCACCTTCCCATATGATCTCTTTCTTCGTTTTAGCTGCTTGTAAAAACCTATCTTGGTCCCTTGAGTCCTGAAGAGTAATAAGTCCATTGCCTCCACAATTGCCTACTCCATCTGGGACTCTCATTGGGATTCAGTCCACACATTCAGTTCAGGTGGGATCTTCAGAAAAATCAATAACCAACATGTCTGGCAGCACTTTACTGCATGGTATCTGTGTCCTGCTTCCTGGCTGGGACTCTCAAAATACTGATGTTCTGTTGAATTGGGGTTTTTCCAAGGTTTCCAGCCACCTCTCTGTTGCTCTGTGATTTTTTTTTTCCAATTGACTGTAATCTATCTCTCATAATCTGTATAGAGATGGCCATTCTTCCTGCTTCGCTCTTTCCCCTCTAACTGAGGCCCTGCAGTTTGCATTGTTCAAATTATGACCTTCAGTATTATCGAATGGTGCCACTACTTTGGAAAGCCACGGGTGACTGCAACCTGCCAGTTATATTCTCTGCTGCTGTCGATGTGCTCCTGCCATAGCACCAGGCTTTTGGCAGAGCAGAGGGCACTGATCCTGGTGGAGAGGCGCAGCTCCAGCGCTGGTAGTGTCAGTTGGGCAAAGAGGGAGATGAGCAGCACTGCTAATGGTATTCCCCACAGCTTATCTGGGGTCATGTTTATACTGAGGAGCAGAGGGTTGTAGTGTCACCCACAAATGCTGAGCAAACTTTAAACTCTCTTGCTTGGGTACGGGTAACAGCCTGCCTGGGGCAGCGTGGAGCTGTAAAACAGCACAAGCTGTAAAACTGCTAAAGTACCTGGATTTGATCCATACCGAGCTTTCGGATGCCGCTGCTAGGTTGGGGTTGAGGGCCGATAATGTAGATCTATGTGACTGCAGCTAATGCAATGAGCTGCTGTGCAGCCGTTCGCCCGGGGAAAGGAACAGAGCTCTGTGCTGGACTGAAATGGACATTTTCACCCCATTCATGCGAATTCAGCCATTCATACCTGGGGAAATATGATTGCTGGTTTAGTGCGGGGAAAGTGAGGCACAAGGAGATTAATGCCTGATTTTTGGCCACACTGGCAATTGCCACCTCTTGCTCAAGGATATATAATGTAGCCTGGTCAGCACTTCTGAAGAAATCGAGCCTCAGCTGACTTATTTAAGGTCACAGAGGCAATGCCTGAAGAAGTACTGACCCCATAACCCCTGAGTCCCTTGCCAGTGGGACAACTGGGAGACCTTTTTTCTCTCTCCAGAAGCATCTTCCTTAAGCAAGCACTAACAATGCATTGCCAATGTTGAAAACAGTCTAATTTGGCACAATTATTAATTCTGCTGAAGCTGGCCCTGACTCAATACTTCTGAATGCTTTTGTACCTGAAGCCTGCAGAAAGTTGTTAGTCTATGGGATAGTGAGTTATCATCTTTGCTTATGCAGAGCTCCTGCTTTCAAAGTAAAGCAAGCTGTTGACCACTCTGGTTTGTTTCTCTTTGAGGGACAGAAAGGGTGAGTACTGAGGTCCCCTGGAGAGATCAGGACACCTTGTCTCCTGTGTAACTGTCTCCAAACAGTGATAAGCAATTGCACTTGTGCAGCTCTACTGCCAAACTTTGACATAATTTCAGCTCTAACATACCATTACCACCAACCAACACAAGCAAAACCAGTTGTAACCTGGCCATTTCCGTTATTCAAAAGTCAAAAAGGCTTTCTAAGCTGGTCACTGAAGGACTAAGCAGCTTTCCAGTCCTGTGGGGGTGGTGTATGAGCTGGCTTTGGAGCACCTGAATTCTGTCATCTAATGGCAGAGGTATCTTCACAGGGCTACTTCCATATAAAGAGAGGATGCCTCTTTAGTGCAGCGTCAGTGAAAATTCTTCAAAGACATCTTGAAGTTTGTAATTATCTATAATTTTATGCAGATTTACAACATATGTGGATTCTGAACAAAAGGAACCCTTCTTTTTTAAAAAAAAAAAAGGTTTCAGGGTGATAGTTTTACAAAGTATTGGTAGCTGACCATAATGCTCCTTGTTAACAATACAATGCCCAATAAGTGGGTATTTCTTCTTTAGAAACAACTCCTTCCCATCTTTTAGAATGAAAGAGTAAGTTAGAATAAAAAGTGATATGTTTAGAAAAAAAGATGAAATGGATCTTAAGGGTCTAGCCCAAGTCCTTGGCAAGTTGCAACAGATGAAGTACTACCCACAAATATTTGCCCCTTGTGTACTTAAATTCACAAAATAGCTCTGTCATGTGTGCTGATAACTTCATATTCAGGAAATTTTATTCCGTCTGATATTCAATTAAATTATTAATTGCTGATTTCTTCTGGTACTTCTTCCAGTGCTTATGGAGAAGAATCAGGCACATTGTCTTTTTTAACCTTTTTGGATAATTAGGCTGTCCTTATGGTTCCGTTTATCGACAGTGCTTAGCACTAGGTCCATGGTGAAGCAGTACCATTGCGCTATGGCACTGTAAAGAACTCCAGTTTAGCAGATTCAGAATAGAAAAGACTTATCCTAAGGCCCATTGCTAAAAAAATCTATGAGCAAAAGGCAAAGCACTGTGTGACTCTTCCATTTGCTACAAAGATAAAAAAAATCTTCAAATGATCTGAATACCAAAATGCAACTTGTCTGGATATTAATATTTATCCAGGGAAAAAATCCATCAAGAACACAATATAAAACTTTGAATTACATTTTTTCTTCATCTATCCTATGATTAATGTTAAAGGAAAAATACATGAAGGATAAGGGGAAAAAAAACCCTCTTATTATTTTATCACTTGAATGCTGTAGTTGAATTCAAAATATTCTCAACCATTGAAAATCCAGAGCATTTTGTGTTTTGCAAATAAGACACTGGGGAAAGGTTCTGCTTGAAGAGGCATGTAAGTAGCTTTTTCTATGTATTTTTAAGTGGATTTCATGTAAGTATTTACCTACGTATCACCAGAACCTGAAATCATCAACGCAGCTTCTTGTCATACCATTCTCCTGTATCCTGGCCCATGACACGTGGCCCATTACACGTTAATCAGCCTTCCCAAGCTCTGATGCATAAAATTGCTATGAACTGCATGCATTTGCATCACATGATATTTAGCAGGAATAAATTATCTGGGGTGAAGGAATTTTAGGCATTTTCTTTTCAAATAAATATCTATATATTTTCCTTATGGCCAGGCTGGACTTAATGAATCTGCTCTTATTTCATCTCAGGAGCAAAGATGTTGCAGGCTGGTTAATGGAGAAAGTTGGCTCAGGCCACAGACTCTGTATTAGAATTTGATGATTATTAAACCATAGAAACTGAGTGGAAACACTGCTTTGGGTCCCATCATCACTGCAGAGCAGATGGACAGAAAAACAAATACATAGCTCTTTCCCTGTGCTGATACTGAAAATTAGAGTCTCACACCTGCCTTTGTGGTAGATTTCTTATATGACTAAGACAAAATAATTCAAAAAAACATTTTCAAAGGCAGTTGTAGCACCAAGGCACTGAAGTGACAGTGAAAGCCAAAAGGAGTAAAGGATAAAGTTTGAACCTCGGAGTTGCAGTGTCTGTGTCCCAGCCTTCCACCCCTGTGGTGGTTATAATTCTTCCAATCTTCCAAGCTATTTTTTCTTTTTATAGCACAGGCAGTTTTTGGAAGGAGCTAACTGACCAGCCAGAAATGGCTGGAAATTCAAGATTTCCATTTTGTGTGACAATACGGCATGTCAAAAAAGATTTCACTCTCACTGAAAGGAAAAATCTCTGTGTCTCATGGAGAAGAAACTTCTGGCCACTTTTTCCCTTCAGGAATGTCAAGATAATTTCTTCTGACTTCTAAAAAATGAAACAGAGCGGCCAGCTACCCCAACATAACTTCCTCCGTACAGGTTGTCATGGAGCCTAAGCAATCTGGACAATTTGGACTCCAGGGGGGAATTATTTCCTTCTTGAACTAAAATGAATTGAAACAGACCTGAGATAGTTGTCCTTGTCAAAGATATTTACATGTATTTACACTGTTGAACAGGTCTGTTAGACAACAAAACCAAAACCATTTTTTTAACTTGCAGGTCTCCAGACAACATCTCTGCCCTGGCTGATAGATTGTCTCTGTTTGCTCCTATGTTGCTTAAATCATTCTCTAGGTATGAAAAGCTCTTGGCTTAAAGTGCTTCCCAGGATGACGGCAGAACTGCACTAAAACATAAAAAGGAGCCAGCCAGATTGCAATAGTTGCCTCCCTCATAACCGCTCCAATAGCTTTATATAGTTTATGGATGCTTTTTAACCTCACCAGTGTAATTATTTCTTGGTTGGACCTATCTGCACTGAACAGAAGGTCCTCAGGGAGTCTAAGCTCTTTATATCAGTGATCTTTTTCAAAATTGCCAGGAAATCATGATTTCAAAAAATTAAAGCAGAACAGTGAACATGAAGGGGCTCTTCAAAGTGTCTATGTTAAATGAGAGAGTCCTCACTGGGAAAGCTAATTCAGTGCAATTTATTCCTGAGGAATTTATAAATTACCCTAGAATTATGCACTGAAATATGTGATAACAAATGACGAAGGAGAGTCCTGTTGCAAGAGGTCCCATTTCTCACTGAATGGAAGTAGAGGATTGTACCTTTTTAAATGCTCATCCCTAGCTTTGAGAGAACAGCAGAAAATAGGGTGAGAGGGGAACATAAAAGACTTCCAGTCCACCCTTCTGCCATGAGAAAGGATCTACTGTTCTTCAGGCATCACTGTCAGAAGTTTACCCAGCTTCACCTCAGGAGCTTTCAGTGATGGAGCCTTCCTGAAAGCAATGTATTGTGGTGTTTCCAAATAATTTTTAATAACATCCAGACTAAAACTTCTTGGTTGCATACTGTGCTTATTATTCCTAACTCTAAATACCTAGGTGATGGAGAACAGGGGATTCTCTTTCTCACTGAAGTCACCTTTTATGTATTTGAAGACTTATTATGCAGGTTTATAGTAGGAAATTAAACGTGCTGGGGATCATTCCCTGGCACTGGGTCAACGGGTATGCAGCAGCCTGGATCTATTCTAGCAAACTCCTTCAACCTCTAATACAGTCTGATCACATTAAATCTGCCAACTGGGAACATTGCTGGGTTGTATCCCAGGCCCTTTCCCTGGCAGCTGCCCAGAAGAAAGCCAGTCAATACAGAGCAAACCACGGTAGCTGTCTTACTTCAGTCTCCCCTTCTCTTCATCAAATTGTTATTTCAGTCTTTTCTCATAGGACACATTTTCAAGATATCCCTTCATAATCATTGCTTTGTGGTCTCATTCCCACTTACTCACATCAAACCCGTGTGTGGTGCTTCAGCCAGAGCCTGGCATGTCCTGAGAGGAACAGCGTTCCTCTGCCTTGAGGGCAAAGTCCTAATCATGGACCCCACTATTGCCTCTGTCTTCTTTGCAGCAATAAGATGTTCTTCACCTGTGTTCAGTTATGATCTGCTAGAAGCACATGATCTTCCCTGCAGAACTTATCCATTTGTTGCCTATACTTTACTTGTCTAGGTGATTATTCCTGGCTAAGTGTAACATGTAGGGAGGAATCCTAAGTGAACAACATCATATCTTTTTGTCAGACCATTTCTCCAATTTGTTCTTATAGATATTTCTGTCCTGCAGCTTCTGCCACACTGATGTTATAAAAATCTTCAACATACAACATCCAGATCATTAATGAATATACAAATGTTGCTAAATGCAGGACACACTCTTAAAGAATACCATTTTCACAGTAAATTAATGGTTAACTATTATCTGAGGACACTGTCCCTGCCTTTTTTACATTCACTCAATAATGATTTAATCTAGACCACGTCTCCCTGGCTTGCCTTTATGAGGCTGTGTCAAAAACCTTGTTAAAATCATGGTATACAAACACTTATTAGCTCTATTCTATCCATCCATAAGGTCTGTTACATTGTCAGAAATGGAAATCATTCAAATTGATGCAGTGCGTTCTGGAGCAATCCATGTGGCTGTTATTTGCATTGTTAACTTTCAGGTGCTTATGGATTATTTTTATTATTTGTTCCAGTCCTATTCTGGGAATTGAAGCCAATGTGTGGCATCTATGATTCCAGCTGTGCTCTTTTAGAGACAAAAATGCTGCTTATCCTTCTCCATCGTCTCGATCCTCAGCTGAACTCTGCAACCTTCTGCAGAGTCCTTGCAACCAGCAACACTCCAAGAGTGCTTTAGCCAGGTACTGAAGATGAATGGTGTGGTTGATCCGAAAGGCTCAAATTTATCTAAGTACTGCCTCACTTTTTCTACCCCTATTCTAGCAGGAGACCTTACTTTTTATCTGCCATACTGTATTTAAGCCACCCGATTTTAGTCATTACTTTCAGTGAAGGCTGAAGCAAAAAAGCTTTTGGCCTTCAAGAGACCATCTGTCAATAGCTTTCCTTCAGCACTTTCTTGATTTTCCTTTTACAGATGGACTTCTCGTTATCATTTTGTGCCTTTGCCTTCCTGATTTTGTATTTTACTGTCACATTATTTATTTTCATCTTTAGCAGTCTAGCCCAGTTTCCACTGCTTGTGTGTATTCCAGTGTTTGAAGTCAAGGAGGAGCCTGTGGTTTAACCAGGTTGGTTTATTATCATTGCTACTTCTTCCCCTGATTTGGAATACTTTAATCTTCTACCTGCAACATTTGTTTCTCAAAAAAAAAAAAGGTCAGTTTTCCTTAACTCCTTTATCCCATAAAGATCTTACCTATCTGTTCTCTGAATTTATTGAAATCTGCGTTCTTGAAGTCCACTGTTTTGGTCTTGCTGCTGTTTTGATCATAAATGCTGTCATTTTGTCACCCTTATCTCAATTTCCACCTTTGAATGTTCAGCCGTTTATTTCCAAACCTGTAGAAATCTTCCCCCTACTCTCTCTGCTGGATTTTCTTTATCTACATGTCACAGAATCATAGAATCATTAAGGTTGGAAAAGACCTCTGAGATCATCTAGTCCAACCATCAACCCAACAACACTATGACTACTAAACCATGTCCGAAAGTGCCACATCTACAGGTTTTTTGAACACCTCTAGGGATGGTGACTCCACCACTTCTCTGGAGTGGCAGCCTGTTTCAATGCTTGATCACTCTCTCAGTAAAGATGCAGCTTGAGGCCATTTTCTCTTGTCCTATCGCTGGTTACTTGGGCAAAGAGACCAACACCCTCCTCACTACACCCTCCTTTCAGGAAGTTGTAGAGAGCGAAAAGGTCTCCCCTCAGCCTCCTCTTCTCCAAACCAAACAACCCCGGTTCCCTCAGCCACTCCTCATAAGCCTTGTTCTCCAGGCCCTTCACCAGCTTCATTGCCCTTCTCTGGACACACTCTAGCAACACAATGTCCTTCTTGTAGTGAGGGGCCCAAAACTGAACACAGTAGTTGAGGTGTGGCCTCACCAGTGCCGAGTACAGGGGCATGATCACTTCCCTGCTCCTGCTGGCCACATTATTCTTGATACAAGCCAGGATGCTGTTGCCCTTCTTGGCCAACAGTGCACAGCGCCAACCCATATTCAGCCAGCTGTCAACTAGCACCCCCAGGTCCTGATGTCAAGAAATTGTCATCAGTACATTCCTGTAGCTTGCTGAACACTCTGCCTACATTTCACTACACACAAAACATGCCCACAGCTATTCTTTAAAAATGAGACCAACTGTCAGAGAGTGGCATTCATCTGGACAGCTGAACTCCCTCACTCACCAAAACTGGGAGACCATACACTGCCCATGGGACCTGGCTGCTGCTTTCTGCTAACTCCAAGCAGTGTTTGGGAAGTGTTTTGGTACAGTGGCAGGTACCTGAGGGCAAAACCATGTCAGGGAATGTCCCAGCACTTCAGTATGAATGGCAGCACATGAATGCTGAGGAACGTGCTCCCTCTGGAACCGTTCGTTTACTGCAATAGACAAAGTCTCTTGTTTCTTGGTTTAATACTTTCTCAACAGGCTGATGAAGAGTGAAAATCCCTGGAGAGCATCATCTCCCAGAGGATCCTCCCTGTAGCTCACAAAATGCCATCTCCACCTGCACTTCTTGAGTGGGCTGTCCACAGCAGATAGTTATCCAGAGAGCATCTAAACTCCTTTCCCCTGTGATCAGACATTCAACAACTTTTCCTCCCTCTGTTTTCTGGAGCTGAAAGCAAGCCACATGTACTAGGCAGTCACACTTTCCTTCTCCCCTTTCTTGTCCTTCATGAACAAACTGCATCCTTTTCTCCTAATATGCCAATCATGTGAGTTATCCCACCGTAAGCCTACTTTTATGGCTATTAATTTTTTACCATTATATAGACTCCCACTTCCTCTTATCAATCTCAAGCTTTCATGCATTCATCTAAACATCAAGATGTTTCATGGGATGACACCCCCCCAGCACACACACTCTCTTTCACCCCTCCAGTAATCCTTTTGTGGTTGAATTTGTGATTCTCTTTGGCTAGAAATAGTTATTGGAAATTATTCTGTTGCTGTGGGCAAAAAGAAGGCATTAAGTCAGATATGTTTTGTTTAGCTTCAGATGAAGAAAAAATTGCAGAAACAGGACAATGACACCCACCCTCCATCTGAACGGGGTTCGTCTTCCTGGGTTAAGAGTCTGTGCTGGAAGCACGTGATATCCTGGCAGCAGCACAGCGAATGTCCAAGAGGGAAATGACACGTTAAAACGAAAAGACAAACACATTTTTCACCCTGACAGACAGCTGGCTTACATCTGTATTTTCACAGGCATCAGCAATGTTGACTGTTGTTGTTAAATGCTCAGAAACTGTGCTGGAGTGTCAGAGGGCCTGAATTCTCTGCAGTGTTATTGCCCACTTCTAAGACATCCTGAAGTGATTAATGGGCTTTTGCGTCTTCCCTCTAGGATGCCTTACCGTCCAAAAAAACACTGGCTGGGAAGCGGGAGGCTGTTCGGCTGGGTCACCTTCAGCACCGCATGCAGGGCAGAAAACGCTCCCACTTGCCAGGGGGGCGGCCGCGGGGACGGCGGCGGAGGAGCGAGGTCGGCCCTGCACCTGCGGGCTGCCCACGCGTGGTCGCCCACGGCTGCGCCGGAGGGCCGGGAGCGGCCTCCGGGAGCGGGCTCCGGGAGCGGGCCGGGCCGGGA
>VZTL01064733.1:11253-26266 GCA_013400535.1 Scopus umbretta
GTTCCCTCAGCCGCTCCTCATAGGGCTTGTTCTCCATTGGTCGCTCATGTTTCCGCAGCGTGGGGGTTAGCGTGTCCAGCGCAGAAAGCCTCCCCCTGCCCTGCCTTTCTGTCCTGGCAGGTGGGTACTGCGGATCTTTTGGTCATGCTTGTGACTTTCCCTGGCAGCAGGGACAAACAGGCTCTGATAGGAGAGGTATTGGCTCGGGCACGGCCACATGCAGCAAGTCCAGCCGCTCTCAGCTGTACAGCCCTGTGCTGGACCGTGCACACACACAACTGGGGACATCAAGCTGCTCAGGAAACATCTCTGTGAGATGACTTGAATGCTCATGGAGAACGTGTGCCACTGTTTGGGAGCCCTTGCCACCAGAGTCAGCTGGGGACGAAGGGGAGGAAGGTTAAGTGCTAGCACTTCTGGCCTTGCCCTCCAGTCCGGGTCATTGGTCCTCTGTGTGTCTCGCCAGCGCTGTGTCTCACGCCCAAGGCTCTTCTCTTACAGCCGATGCCATTTCTTTGTCAGGGGTGCCAAGAGAGATTTGTCTGGGATTCAAAATATTATTTTTTATGGATTTTGGCTGTGCTGTTGCTTTGATTCTATAATCCTTCTACAAGAGCTTGGAGCAAAGGCAGGGGACATTTTCCAGTCAGCCTCACTGAGAAAATACCACAACAAGCTATCTTGTCAGTGCGGTAGCTGCACATGTGCCAAACCCTGCATGCTAAAAAGGTTGTGAAAGATGTCAAAAAAGGGAGATGCAGACTGAGAACAGCAGGTTATGGGCTTGTGTTCATATGCAGTTGTCCCATCTTAAATGTGTAGTTGTTCTGGCTTTACGGTGCCTTCACAGCAACCAGTTAATTGTATTGTAAGGGTTGCAGATCCTGGAGCTGTGGAGAAGCCAGAGTTTGATAAAGGGAACCAGAGTGGCAACCTGCTGCTGAAGGGGGAAAGAAAATCAAGGGGAGTGAGGAGAGCCTCCCCTGTGTCCTCTGTGTGAATCTCTGGAGCTGGCCTGGAAGGCACCTCAGCAAGTCTTGGTTTGGACCCCATGTGCACGGTGGAGCAGCGGAGAACCATACTCTGCTCCTCTCCTCCTCCGTCTTGCTCCCCATGGCTTCTCAGCACATGGCTCCAGTGCCGTAAGCCGCATGTGCTTAGGGCACCTGGGTGAAAAGCGAGCCCTCTATGCTCTTCCCTTCCTCTTGACCTCTGAGTGGGGGTTTGGGTAGCCCACACTTTACCTCCTCCTGCACTGCAGAGTATAATGAAAGCCTTAGCTGATGATGCATGCAAAATGGAGGCCCAAAGTGCAGAGTGATGCACAGCTATGTTTCTTTTCTGTGCACTAGCAGATCTTCTGGGAAGCCCCTCTGTCCCTCAGGCTCTGAGCCTCCGTGTCCTCCCAGAGGAAGGAGCCCTTTGCTTTCAGAGGAGGAGAGCCATCACAGTGGGCTCTGCATCCCCCCATGCTTCTCTGAGTGAAGGAATTTGCTCGAGAGCCACATTTATCCGCTGCTGTGAGCTGACCAAGATGCTGTCTCCTGGGGGCCAGCACAATTTGAATGGTGAAGCCCCCTCCTAATTCAGAAAAGGCAAGAGGTACCAGCCTCCCCTTCTCCAGCAGTCCCTGGTCTGCCTTGGCCCCCGCAGAGGTGAAAGGCAGGGATATTCAGAGCATGCCTTGAGACACTTCTGTTTTCTAGTGCTTCTGGGAGGGTTCAGATGTACAAGATGCTGAAGGTCTCTGGAGAGGGTGGGATATTTTTAGCTGTCACTTGGCCGATGTTTGATGTCATGTAGAGAGAGTTTGTTATTCTTTTCCGTATGGATTATATTCTTTTAGGAATAGCAAAAGTTCCAAGAGTCTGGGATAGGTGCTTTTCCTGCATTCACATAGGAGTAACAGTAATAATAACAATAATAATAGTAAAATAATAATTTTGCAGAAATACCCGAGATTTCATCAGAACTCCCCATCTTCTAAAAGCAGTATAGCTACTCTATTTTAAAAATATATAGTCTCTTGTCAGCCTTTCTGAAAAAGAAACAGGATTATGCAACTGGCATTATAGACCAGCAGTTTGCTTATTGTGAACTCGTGTAGCACTTGAAAACAGTAGTTTTTGGCCCAAATTCAGCACATCACTTAGGCATATGCTTAACTTTAAGCATGAGAATAGTCATATTGAAGTCAGAGGGACTGTTCACATGTTTACAGTTAAGTCTCAATCCAAATGCTTTGCTGAATTTAGGCCTACTGGGAACTGAGAATGCTAATACAGTTTTCAGAGCCTGACCCTGTAAAATATTAAATACAGCTGAGCCCTCTAATTCCCACTGAAGTTAATGGAATTGAGGGTACTTGGCATTCCTTGGGTGCATGCAGCCCTGCGCAGAATCAAACCCCAACTGCAGCCGCCGAAAACGTGCTCGTGTGCTTCCTGAAATCGAAGAACGATGCTCCTTAATTGCAGATCAGATATGACCTGCCAAACACAGAGCCCTTCATCTTAAAGAGGATCTTTCACCAGAGTCCAGAGGGCCCAAGGTTACATACATGACAAAAATACAGCTTGCAACTGTGAGAAATGAAAAGCAGTAGGGGTGATCGTGGATGTTCTCAGCAATGTGCTTTTGTGGCCACGTTCATTAATTACATTCAGAATGTGATGCTTCAGAGCGATTTAGAAGCATTGCCTCCTGACTTTCCTTGGTATTTGTTACTTTGCTAATTTCTTGTAGCCATTGAAGCCGAGTTTTGATACAGGATTTGGAAAGGAGAGCGGACCTGGCTGAAAGGTCTGTATTTTGAAGATTTCAGTTTTATGTTTATATTTTTATTGGCTTGCAGTTCATATTTTTATTATATTTCTTTTTGGAAATAGTAATTCTGATGAGGGAAAGCTCCAAAAGTTTTCAAACCACAAACTCAACCGCATAGTTAAAGCTTTTAAAACAGCCTGCAGAATAGGTTGTCATTTTTTGGCAATCAAAAATTTTGTTGAAGATTTTAAATATTGGTAAGAATTGAGTATAAATATATTCATATTTTGTTACTTATTTTTCTCCAACCATTTCAGGGAACTGGCTGAAATTGTTGACAACCCTTCTGAAAACAGTAACTTTCAAAAAAAATTTCCACTAAATAACATACAGGTTTTTCAGCCAGACTTAGAAGTTTGGATGGCTTTGCAGGTTGGTTTGGGCTGGGGAACCACGAGGAGGTTGGCTGGCACAAGGAAGGTTGCAGTGGGTGACATTAGGGACAAGAATGACAGTTTAGGGGTTTGGTGGGGAACAGGGTTTTGTGTTAAAGAAAGAAATCTGAAGAATTCAGAGAGGCATCAGGTTGCTTAGATTAGAGTGGTAACAAAAATAATCATTGTGACAGCTGTACTGGAAGCTATGGGACATTTTTATCAGGATGATTTTACAGTTGAGAACACGGCTTTTCAGCAATGGACCCTTTCTGTAGCAAAAAGGAAAAGGCTACATTTAGGGTTAGTTTGATCCAATAAATTTATTTTTTCATTAAAAAAAAAATTCAGATAAAATCATGGTGTATCCCTTAGGGGAAAAAATGGGATGTGGAGACCTGTGTCTCCCATTGTGCAATCTGCAATTAGCTCACCAGGTTGCATGGTACAGAAACAAGCATCTTTTTGGTGCCTGGTGGGAGCTGTAGGACAGCCCCAAAGCTCTTCTCTCTGTTCCTTTCTGGGTGAGGTCCCTCACTATACCATATATTTCTCAATGCACACTGTATGATCTTCCTACTGTACCATGAGTATAGGCAGTAAAGACCGTGTTACACTGAAGTCTAGTTTCCTGTAGATTTTGACTCAGAGCAAAGCAGAATTTGCAAGGGAAGGGTAATGCAGCCTGACGTTTTTACTCAAAATAAAGCATGTCAAGTAAATGAAACAAAATTTGTCATTTAGAATTCAGCAATTAGAAATGCTGAAAAGTTTTGCCTAAATATGTAGAAGTTAAAATGTCAGTATTTCTGAGGAGGTGCTTTTAAAAATTGAGCCTTTTATCCTATTTTGGATGAATATGAACATTGGAATTTCTAGCTGGAAATTCTGCATTTCAGTCAGGTCTGAGTTACGTTGATGGGAAAATAAATGGCAGAATGGCAGATCCTGATAATCAAGATATGAGGTGATGAAGACTGGATAAAAATTCTGGTAGACTACATGGGAAGTCTGAATGATTTAAAAATCATTCAGGAAAGGAAAATGCATCACAACTTAGGTAATATTTTTGGTATTCTAGCCAAGAGAAAGAAGGGGAATGGCCAAAAATGTTCACCACTCTTGAAACTACATGGCAGAGAAAAGAATGATGTTAAAAGCACTGGAGAGCGAGAGCTGTCCTGGAGAAAAACTGGTGCATGTTTCATTCAGGCTGATACTGGAATCTGGAGGAGGCTCAGAGCAGCAGGCTGGGATGTGTGATGGTGTGAAGGGAAGCTGGACTGAAAAAGGCATCTGAAGAAATCAGATCTGAAGTCATGGGAGCAGGATGAATGCCCCAGAGAGGTGGAAAAAAAGGAGAAATCTGACACCATGACCCTTTCCTCCTTTCCCATAGATCCTTCTTTAATACAGACAGGCTTGACCTTCCTCCCAGGATTTCAGCAGAGTACAGAGCATCATGGTGCGTGGGTCCTGTGGCACTTCAGAGAGATTTGCACCTCTTACTGCTGTAAACACCCACAAATATCTCAAATTCGATTTAAAGGTTTCTGCTGAAGGCAGCTGACCACATAGCCCAGTTTGACGGTACCTAACAGATTTACGGCTTTCAATGGAAAGAGCAAATGACTGCTCCTAGATTGAACGCACAGATGCAGCTGCCTAGGGGCGCGGAGTGGTGTTTCTTGAGTGAGACCTCTTTCCCGGGGCTTTCCCATTCCTTCTCTTGTGTGCCCTGGGAATGCTCTGTCCCTCTTGGACCCCACGGATGACCGAAATGCCACGAGACAAGGAAGGATGTTTGCACTCGCCTGTGCACTGTTGCCCTCTGCTTCTCCAAACTGCAGGGGCCACCTTACAATAATACTTATATAGGGCTATATATTTTCCTAGCATTGTACAAATATTAACTAATTAATACCCAGGACTCCTGTCGCCCATTCTGCTAGACTCTACCAGCCGCAGGCAAGTCATTTAACCTCTGTTTGTCTTAGCTCTCCCATCTGTTACGCATTGTTTTTAATTGTCCTCTGAGAAGCCAAGCAAGTTGAACGAGATCTTGGACTTGTAAAAATAACTTGCACAGGATGATGTGGAATGGCCTGGCTAAGCTTCTTGTGGATCCCTTGTCAATCCAGGTTATATTTTAGGATCACCACTATGGCTAGGCTAGGCACTTGGCAGACCAGGTTCATATGTGACTTCTAAGGGGGGAAAATGAAGTTTTGAAAAAATTCACTTGTAATCATTGAAAGAGAGGGAGTAGAAGACACAGTAGTTAGCACGAGAGCAATTCATGTGTCAAGTGGGAGGTTACTTAACCTGTGTGTTAGGCTACAAAGGAGTGGGTCCAGAGTCCTGTGTGAGAGTACAGTGTGTTTCTCCAGCAACCCTCTTTCCCTTGAATGGAAAGTGAGAAATGCAGTAAGGATCCTGGTGCACTTAGGAGGAATGAAGCCGGTGGGATGTGGATGGGTGGTGGTATGCTCACCCCTACATGAGTATAATCCCCCCGAGACAGCTGAGCTACAAAGGACTCTAGTGGGCACACTGAGGCAGGACCTAAGTGTGAGCTTGAGGTTGTGTGGCTGGTCATACATGAGCGGGGTCATGAGATCAGCCTTGGACTTTGGCCCTGCTGAGCCAGAGATGTAATTGTCTGGAGCATAGGCACTGTGACACAGTTGCAGAGCTTTGATGCTGTGATGGTCTAAACCAGGTTTTCCAGGCACAGACTGCTGGGAGGAGAGGTGTAACAAGCAAATACTCTTTCTCCCTTACTTTCTCTCTCCATGTGAGGCCCAGTGGATGGAAGTCCCAGTGAGGGTAAATTCCTACGGCAGCTCTGTACCGCTGGGGAGTTTTCCTCCAGAAGGGATCCTCACCTGCTTGGCCCTCAACGCTGCTTTGCACTGCTGGTTGGCTTTGCCCGGAATTCACAGACTGGGAGATCTAACCCTTGTCAGCGGAACCCATCAGGACACGCTGCTGCCTTTCTGAAGGCAGAGATGTTACAAAATGCTCCTAAGCAGATTTTTTTTGCTTCACTTGACTTTCCATTAAATGTAGCTTGCTTCTCACTGTACTCTTAAAAAACAAAGAAACCTCAGAATCTTTTATGCAGGCAGTGTTGCTCTTCTGAAAGCTCAGCTCTTCCAATGCTGTTATTAAAGGGTAGGAAGGTAAAACTTTGCACTAAAAACCGTTTCTGACTGAGCGAAATCCCTTTCACTGATTTAAATGGCTTTAAGATGGTTTTACAACCTGTATTTTTAAATGGAGGGATAAACATATGAAACCTTGACCCAGCAAAGCACTTAAGTACATGTTCAACCCCATATGCAGAAGGTTGCAGGATGGATTCAGGACGTTAAGGGGCAGGATTATATACAAACATTTGCAAAGCTGGTTTTACTTTTTAATGAAAATGGAAAACTGGCCCTTTTAATGTAGAGGCTCTAAAATGGGTCATTGCAAGTGCATGTGTAGCATTGCAGGCTGTTCCTGGGCATAATCAATAAGCACGTGAGAAAAGTTCTGAAACTGTAGCTTTCACAATGTGGTGAATTCTTGAAAGTATGGGAAATCTGCTTTTAAATAAAGGCTGAGTTAGACTGTGTTTACAGCTGTTAATATAAACAAGGAAACCTAGCTACAGAGCTCACAGCATGACTGCGACATCATGTTTTCGTTACACTGACTGAAAACTATGCATAATGATCAGCAGATTATTTGGTATTTAAATACAAGTATGGATTCAGTTATAAACCTCTGAAGATGGATATTAAATTAAGGCTCCTTAACTCTGTCATCTTTTTGCAAATACCTAATAGTTAAATGTTGCTAATTTTTGCTTACAACGAATCTGGAGTTAAAACGGTTGCAATTAAGCAGTTAAATAGTGTAATCAAGAGTCAAACTGGAAGTTAGCTCAGCTCAGTGAGTGTGCTAAGCATGGAAAGGGGTGACTGAGTAGGAAGGCATGGATTAGACACACACTTTATTAAAACAGCTTTTCTTGATGTATGCAACTTCCAGGGTGTTCACCCAGCTGCTCTGAGCTGGGTGAAATAAAAGAATTCAGCCATGGCATCTCTATTGGGCTGAGGTATTAGTTTGAAAGAGTTACATTCTCTTTAGACAGCAAAATAAGCTTTAGGCTTTCAAAATGCCCAGCTTCTCAAATGCTTCTATGCAAATATTTGTTTGGAAAAAAAAATGCTAGTGCTCCCCCCTTCCCTCCTCCCCAAACAAATAGTAAAATAGTATGGGAAGAAACAGGAAGGTAATGAGGATATTTTGAAATGATTTCTAGCACTCCCATGACCCTATTTTGATCTTGTGTGGCTTAAAGAAGCCTTTGTTTGAATTTAGCAGTTTGGCAGGAAAATGAGGCTGAACAGTGGTGTTGAAATAGCACAAGGAAGCTGGAAACACTACCTCCGAACAGCCCTGGAGAACACATACTATACAGTTATATGTCCTTAGCTAGTGGATGCCGGTGCAGTTTTGCTCTTTCTGCTTTCCAGTGGAAAACACGTGGTTTGCAAATAACATGTATGAATCCGATGACAAAGGCCATAAGGAATGCACCGCCTTTTTGTGTGGGGTCCTGATCCCATGGTGTTGTACGCATGTGCCTCATTTCACCTGTGTGAGAAACACTTGCAATTGTACCAACTAATTTAAGGCTTTGCAGGACCAAAGCCTTTTTGTGTCTCAATAGTTTTCAGGTGGAATTTGAAGAGTTCATCATTGAAAACCATGCTTTTCCATCAGTCTTGGCCAAAAACATGTATCTGCCTGGGTTTTTAGAGACGGGGGTTCCTCCTTGCTCTTTGTGACCCCCAGGAGGGTTTAGGGACGGGGGACTTGCTTGACTGCCAGCTCACCATTACCTGTGGCGTGCAGCATGATGGCAGGGGCTGCCTTGGCAGTGGCTGCCAAGGAGGGGCAGGGCCCCTCCTTGGGCAGAAAGCATTGGCCTGGTGGCCATGGTTGGGTGGAAGACAGAGAAAAAAGACATGTGGAGGGAAAGGTAAAGCGGTTTGTGCACAAAGGGCTGCATGGGAAGATAAGACCGGGTGCCTGAAAACCAGATGGGGTTTTTAGCTCTTGATCAATCTCAGGGAGGTTGGGTTTTTTGGGTTTTTTTTTTTTGATAGTAGCCTATCAAGCCTCATCCTGTCCTAACATTGGAGCATTGCTCAGAGCCATTTCTGCTTCGCTGGTGTTGTATACCCAAGAGTTTTGACAAGACGTTAACACAGTGTACTCAGTATGTACTTGGTTCTTAGCAGTTGTTGCTCATTGACATCTGAGCTGCTTTCTAAATGAGCCTTCCAAGTAGGCTCTCCATGATTAAGATTTTAGTATTTCCCTTATAATCCAGGTTTTTTTCAATGGATAACTTCAATGCAAAGGAAAGATCCTTTCTGTGTCCAAATTGGCAACTGAGGTAGAAGGAGGAGCAGGTTTTGGGTTTGTTTTTTAGCTTTGGCTTTAAAAGACAAATGTCTCACTCTTTCTCAAATCCCAGAATTTCCTTTTCTAAAATTCTTTCATTCTGCAAATATCCATGTTTGGTCTTACTTAGCCAGGTTATTTGAATCAAAGTTTAAACCAGTGATTATTTTGTCAGTCTTGGGTGCAGGGACTAGGAAGGATATTTTCCCTTCTACTTGGGTAGCTATTTGATGTTGCATGACCTACAGGTGGTAAAGACTAGAAACTCTGGGCTCATTTCTGATTCTTCAGTGCAGAAATGAGGACAGCATCAGCCTCCAGCAGGATAAAGGGCAAGATCCTGCACCGTTGGTTTGCATTGGCTGTGAACAATCTCTGATTCGTCTCATTGACTTCTGTGGAGTCACTTCTCCTGAAGAAAGGTCTTAATCTGTCTGAGCTGGGGCAGCCATATCTGGTCTTAAGGAAAACAGGGACACTCGTTCATTGGGTTATAAAAGTTGTCTCTCAGGAAGGAGAGGACAAGTGTGATGAGTTAACAGGAAACAGAACCAGCCACAATAGTTCTGTGAGACCTGTTCGTGGTCTCCCTCTCAAAACATAACCAACTGCAGCCAAGCGTGACTCCACCATTGTTTTTGAGGTGGCCCTGGTGATTTTTTTACAAGGCTAGTGATAGGATTCCTTGGCAAGCAGCCTGGACTCTGCTGCTTCTTTCATGGCAGGGGGACTGTTGGGTTTTCCCTGCTGTCTCCTGCCGCAGAAGTTGAACTCAGTTGCTATGCCGCACTGAAAGCATCCTGGGAACAGAAAATTTTGTCCCCCTCTGGATGGCTGTCGAAATAAGCCAGGCCCCAAGCTACTGCTGAGCTTGCATGTGCATTCCACACAACCGGGGCTTTGCACACCCGGAGCACTTCATCACCACGAGCACGCTGCTGCAGTTGGCAGCAGCTCCCATGGAGGGAAGGACAGGATTGTTTTCTCCATGGGAAATGGGGAAAGCAGCACAGGGAGGCCAGCAGCGTGACCAAAACCACGCAAAGAATCTGTGCTGGAGTGCAGCTTTGAAGGCACACGTCCTTGGAGAAATGACACAGGACTGATATAATCCCTGTGCCTCCTGCCCTTCTCTCTCCTAATTCCTGGTTAAGACGGAGGCTGTGGCAGCCTTAGCATGGCTGTCTGTCTTGCGTGGATCCTCCTCAAACTGCAAACTGAAGTGAGACCTTCCAAATCAGCAGTGGTGACAGTTTTCACAGGCTTTCCTGGCTAGCTCTGTTAAATCTTAAAGGTCTGTTGTTAAGCTGTCATCTTGAGCTGGTAACCATCTTTCAATCAGAGGGAGCAATTTATATCCACTTAGCCATTCACATAGGGCAATAAAGCCAGAAAATTTTAAAAAGAAGGGAAGCCAAGTTTCTTCTGTATCTCTGTAGATTCTGCAAATCCTTCTGTGGCTGTAAAGAGTTGATCCTGTCTCCTCTGTTGATAACGTGTGTGTGCTTATGGCAATACATCCCCACCAAAGCTCCTCAGCAATTCCTGTTTATTTGACTTGCTTTATAAAGTAACGCGTCAATTTGAAAATCATTAGGTATTCCTACCAGGAGTCAAAGACCACATTCAGAGTGGATTACATGCATGTTTCTTAAAAGTGTTAATGTGCTAATCTGCTGGTTACTTGATCCAGGCAAAATGCCATGATATTCCACATGAGCAAAATACCACGGTTCTTGGAGATTTCATATAAATATTACCCACTGTGTTTCCACATTTGAAGTGTTACACTTGTCTATTAAAATCAACAAGCTGAAACTAGTATCTGGAAATAAGTGATATTACTATTTTATGTATGAACTTCAGATTCAGATTATTTTTAATAAAATAACTTACAAATAAGGAACAGAACATGAATCTTATTGTTATTTCATGTATTCCACGTAAATATTTCAACTATGCCTTGCAGCAATAAAAGCATATTATATACACTCTGCATTACCATTGTGACCAATAATGTTTGACTTACTGTACTGTATTTAGTCCAAAACCAAAACAGAGTTAGGGCAACACCGTGGCTGTTATAACAGTACGCTGCAAGTAAGGAACTAGACTTGCAATGAGTGAGGCCTCACACTAAATAAGAGCTTGTTCGTTATAAAGCTGTTTGCATTATAGAGTGCTTCTGACTCCATTAAAAAGTACAAATTTCTTATTTGTGCTCTGGAACGGGGGTGGGATAAGGCCAGACAGACAGTAGACATTCTGTGATTTTGTGATTCACAGCGTGGTCCCTGCTGTTTCTCGCAAAGCAAATGCATGAATGGGAGAATAAGCTCTTTCGGTACAGTGGGACCCCAGCAGTGAGTCTACAGGTATTACCGAGATATGTCCAGAACTCCCTCCAGTAGGAACTGCAGGGTTACTTCTGCTTTTTTTTTTCTTTTATACTTACGCCAATTATTCCTCAAAGCCCATTACTGACTAAGGGTTTGGCTTTCATTGACTCCCTCTGCTTATCAAAAGGAGCACAAGGACTGTTGCTAGACTGCAGGAGGCTGCAATGCCGTGCAGCATCTGACTGGAAGAAACCTTCCCTCTGATGAACGTGGTGCCAATAGGGAACATTTTTTCTTTCTTCTGTCTGCTGTCATGCAATCTAGCTCAAGGTAAGAAATGTCTGTATTTCCTCCAGCTCAGCCTCAGCTGCTTTTATTGTAGGATTTGGCATATTTTTTTCAGCAAAGTCTTTATTTTCAATGGGGCTGAATGCAGGTGCAGACATACGGATACGTCTCGGCCTTATAATCAGGGCTATGTGATTTATGTCGTTTAGTACTAATGGGGGGACTGTATGTGTGGGTTATAGATCTCTCAATAAACTGTTAAGCTAACACACACTATGAGCGATCTTTTCCTCCTTTTCACCTTTTTTGGAATCTTGCTGGTTCCTTTTAGTAAAATGCCAGGGGGAAAATATTTTTAATTGGTTAAAAATTCCTTCAAATACTTATTTCAGATCAATTCCAAGTTGCTTTTCTTCTCCCTTTCCTCCCCCCCATTTAGGCCACTGAACTGAAAAACCTCACATTTTCTCAGTGCTACTTCACTGGCTACTACTATACATATACCCATCATTTAAGGCTTAAGTAGAAGTTGACTTATATGCATTCCTTAGGTATAGATTTCACTCTGTATGGCTGCCAGAAACTTACATTCATCTTATCAAGAGTATCACATGAGCCATAAGGAGAGAAGAGGCCATATATCTTTGTATTCAGTGATAGAGGCTTGGGCCTGCCCATCTGCCATCTCTAAACTCTTGATGGAACCCCGGCTACAGTTGAACTTTAACAAGTGTCTTTTATTCAGAGTGGACATGGGATAAGAGTTAGGCTAGAAAACCACCTCCAGTTCAGAGACAGATGTGCAGCTAATGATGTCACAGCTGGTAAGACATCAGGCTTAGGGGATTGATAATGGTGTACAAAGCCTTTTCTTTTGGATCGTATTTTGTACAAGATGTCAGTACTTACAAACAGTGGAAAATTACCATCTGAGATCCATTTGTGACATCTGGTAAATGAGTGATGCAATCTTATCTCCTTTCCGAGCACGTCAAGGATCTGCAGTGTTTGACCAACATTGCTAGCCCTGCTGGTAGCCTCAACTGCCACAGTGAAGATACTCTGCCATCGGGTCCCCCAGCACACACGCTCCTCTGTCCGTCTGCTCCTGTGGATGGCCCAGGCTTATGTACACTGCACCCATTTTAGGCTCTTGTTTTTGGTACCTAAGTAATAAGCCTTGTAGGAGATTTGCCTGCTCAGTGGAAGCTCTGCCAGAGGGGACTCAGCACACAAAAAGGCAGGGGTGTGCCGGTCTGTCTGCAAGGATTACTGAAGGAGCCTTGGGTGTCTACACTCCTTGCCAAGGGATCTCATGCAAATGTCTAAAATTAGGTGAGTAACCCAGGCCTTGGACTCTATGGTTTCAAAGTCAAGATTTTTTCATGAGCACTGAATTTATTATATTATTTTATTATTATTATTATATTATTGGACTAGATTATCTCAGAGGTCTTTTCCAACCTTAATGATTCTATGATTCTATGATTCTAGTAAAAGATATTAGGACACAGGTAACAGCTAGGTTGCAAGTTCAGCAACAGAAGAAGGGGATTTTATAACCCATTTTAATATCACAAGAAGCTCTTATTCATGGAGGATCCTATGCTCCAGTAAAAGCAACCCATATTTTCTTGATATTCTCCTTTTGTTCAGTCTTCTGTGAACCCAACTGTTCTTTGGACACAAAATGAAAAAAGCTCTCCAGGCTCTGACTTAGATGGTGTTAGAACTTCAGCTCTCTTGAGGAACGAAAATTAAATAGCCACACACAGACTAAAATGGTAACACGGCAAATCAGCCAAAGCTCGTCAGCATGTAACGAAGCCTGCATTGTTCTTCCCTTCCTCACTGCCAATAATTTTTTGCGTCTAAAGATATTCTGCTATAATTCATTTCCTGTGCCTAAGAAATTCTGTCCAGGATGCCAGAATATCTAAATCTGATAATTACTTCCACTGGCCCACTTGGCACAACTCACTGCTATCTGTTTAAGCTCCCAATTAAATCTTGCAGCAGAGAAGGGATGCTAACATTGCTTTAGGGTGTCACTAAAGTCAAGCAGAAGACACCTTTGCAGGTTCCCTTGGAATGACGATGTCTTGATATCAAGGTGGCAACCTCAGCCAAAGTCTGTCAATGATTTGTAGAAACATTTCTGCCAAGGTTGTTGTCAGTCAATATTTATTTCTGCACAGCTGAGACTTGGACTGGTTTTCCAGCACCATTGGAGTGAAGTGGTAGAGGGAAAGAAATGTTTTAAGGTTTTCTGGCTTGTGTGAGTGGGTCTCTGAGTTATCAGAAATCTGTTGCAATCCAGCTGAGATAAAACAATCAAGTTTTCACATAGGTATTACTCCTTAACGATGCCCTTTCCCTGCAGCTATTCAATATTTAGTTTCAATTCGTAGGGCTCTTAAATTGAGTTAGCGATACAGCATAATCCTGGAGCTATCCTGTCTCTAATCCTATAACAATACATTTTGTCATTTCAAAAAACGGTGTCTTTTTTTTTTTTTTTTTTCTGTTTGTCCAAAAGGCAAAGTCATGTCATGCTCCAGGAATGTGTCTATTGCAGCCAAAAGAGGAAATCCAACTAACCAAAATGTTATCAGCAATTAACAAAATAGTTTAACGATTTTTTTCAGCATTTCAGAAAAAGGAAAATAAAACACCAGCTTAGACTAAGTCCATTTAGCTGCATTAGACTCTGGTATGCTGCCAATATTCTTTATAACGGAGATTTAGAAGTTAATAGTATTGGAGATTAGAAATTGGTGTCAGTTACAGAACTGTGCAAAGTGATTTCTTTGCATTAAGACATAACAGCTGAAAAGAATAAAATACATTTCTTTCTTATTTTTTTCATTTAGTTGTAATTGCAGTTTTGGCATTCTGGCCAAACCTCTTCATACTGACAGGATGGCCCCATTCCTCACTCAAAGAACACCAGGAAAAATTTAAAAAAAAGGAAATGGGCATCATAGCTTATCCTGGGGGCAAAAAAAACCCCACACCAGTCCCTCCTCCACCTCCTTTACATGTAGTGCAGAAAACTCTGCTTAAAAAATAAACAAAAGGAGACTCTTGGCCTGCCTCAGCACAAGAGCTGACCCTACTCCTGCCAGACTCCCAGCTGGTGAAGGCTGGTGTCTGCAGGCGTGTTATACCCTTGGGGCTAGGGCTCTCGCCTGCCAAAACCATCGCCACTGCCCTGAGCCACTTTGGTGGTACCAGATCTGGCCCCAGGTCTTCCCCATGTAAACCTGGACCTGAACCTCCCCTGACTGCCAGCAGGCACAGCTGAACCTGCCTGCTCCTCTGGCTGGGTTTGTAGAAACAAATGCTAGTCACGACCCACGTGCGATGGAAAGGTTTGCAGCCACTCATGAAGAGGGAGGCATAAAGACCTGTATAGGTATGTTTTCATGCTCTCCTATAGCACTTCACAGCTGTAGCTAAAAATATTACATAAGAACCTTTAAAGTTGTCCAAAAGCTGTTAATTAAAGTTGCTGGGGGGGAAAAAAAATCACAGAAAACCCATTGATTAGGTTCAATAGGGCCTTGTTTTTAAAAATGGAATTTGGGGCCCCAGAGTAACCCTTGAAACTGATCTTTGTCAAATACCTCAGTGATTCAGCACGTGCCACTCCACAATGAGGATTTATTGCAAACTTAATAACATAAGTAATTTTAATAGACTGAGTGTGTGCAC